>JAVTVY010002344.1:0-33362 GCA_036873755.1 Hanleya hanleyi
GAGATTCATTAAAATAACAATGAGGGATTCATTGAAATAATGATGAGATTCATTGGAATAATGATGAGATTCATTAAAATAACAATGAGATTCATTAAAATAACAATGAGGGATTCATTGAAATAATGATGAGATTCATTAAAATAACAATGAGATTCATTAAAATAACAATGAGATTCATTAAAATAACAATGAGATTCATTAAAATAACAATGAGGGATTCATTGAAATAATGATGAGATTCATTGGAATAATGATGAGATTCATTAAAATAACAATGAGATTCATTAAAATAACAGTGAGATTCATTGAAATTATAATGAGATTCATTGAAATAAGGATGACATTCATTGAATAGATTCACTGGAGTGCCAATGGGCACATTGGACTGAATCAATAGTTCACAAGCACTCACTACATGTAACATATGGCGAACTTCCTATATTAATTCATTCACAGGAAGGACCAGCATTTTAACACCTCAAAATTATTGAGGGGATCAAATTTATTGGAACAAGTAGTTGATGAAATGATACATAAACAGGTCACCTTATACTTAAGTAGTTTCTCCTTCATTTTAGGGGTGATAAAATTTATGGAAGTGGTGGAAAAATTTGAGGTGAATGAATGTAAATGGATTGACTAAATTATTGGGGCGTTTAATGTAACATATAAGCAATCTTCAGAGGGAACTCCTTGCTAAGAGCTAGTGTATGCCCCTCCCACAAAGTGCAACAAGTATATGCGAGTCGCAAGTATTAAGAAAAATGACTTTTTAAACAGTTATCAAGGAGAGATGGGTAAGAAGAGGAAGTTACAGAGTGCGGAAATCAGTGATTTTAGTAGCATTGGTCATTCAATTTTACAGCCTATCCCATGATAACAGGCCTCGTTCCCATAGAAATGTCATTAGACTTTATTTCTCTCAAAAGACTCATATCTGCGATGACCAATTAAAAGCTTAGACATTAAGGCTAGGATAATTAACCAAACTCCCATTAAATCTCTTCTGAATCCTTGAGGTACCACACACTACAGTCACACATAACACTAAAACCTCTTCGGGTCAAACTCTCCGGTGAACTATTTCAAGGGATTGCTCTATTGCAAATTGTTCTTATTTGTGGTAAACATAAAGAAAACTACCGAACAGCTATTGCGTGTGAGTGACTAAAAATTGGCAAAACAGTCAGCAATTTTTTCCACAATATGTAAAACAAAATTTGTCAAATTGGTAAATGAAGTGATATACCGTGGTATCGATCTTAGAAAGATCAATGTATGTCTTCTCTTTGGGACTGGCATGCGATATGTACTATATATATAACAGAATTGGTGCAGTATCTCGCAGAATGTAGTATAACCAACAATCCATGTATTGCCTCAGGCTATAACGTAACGCTGAAATGGATTCACATCACATTCTTATACACGGTCCGTGAAAGTGCAGGTCCTGGGCTGCTGTAATTAAGTTACACAACGTCCTGATAAACGATTGCCAGGACAAGACTGCACGCTGATCAAAATCAATATTCTCTTCACCTGATGAATTCACACGAGGCCCCCCATGGGGGTTTCAATCTGGTGAGTCTAAAATTGATGCCATATATCCCAAGAGGCTATTTTATATCCAATATGTTATATCGTTATTATATAAAACTGGCATCAAGTATCGCATCATTAATTGAAATGACAGCACGATCCTTGAATCCGAAGTTATTTCCATAAAACAGTCTGTATACCATGGTCCAAAATCTCCCGCTACTTATATAACATTACACTCCCCCGAGGCTTAATGGTCAGAATGTTTACCTAATGATGTGGAGACAGTTTTATGGTGCCAGTTAATTCTGTCTCCCTGAAATCCTTGCATCATGGGACAAACTGGAGTGGTACGTGTTGTCGTAACACGATATCGGGTTAGGGTTAATGCTGGAGGCCTTGAAGCTTGATGGTCTCGCCATTACCCACAATCCCCCTAATTACCCGCACATACCGTCTCCCCGAATCGTGCCTGGGATGCTTCAGGCCTTATATACAAGGCTTCGGTTTTTACTCACATATTCCCCGTTCTGGACACAAAATAGAATTAGAGCCCGCTGATCAAACAGGATCGAGAAATCAATAGCCGAAAGGCTCTAACATTTTGCCAGATTTCGACACTCCGGCTGATTTTCAACAGCTATTCTTGAGCTCAAACTCAATAAAGTCATTATCTGTCGGCAGGAGAATATTCAGTTCCAACAAAAAGTGCACAAATTTATCGATATCGGAACACTGTTCCGAAAACTATAGATGTAGCTCTCTCATATGTTCGTAGACTACCCACTGAGAATGGAATGTCCTCTGAGTGCCACTTATATTGACCCTGTTACAATCTATTTAGAAGTTAATCAATGGGCAAGAGTAATTAGATATTACAGTATAGACGTATTGTCACACCGCCTTATTCGTGCCCGATCTAAAGGCCAGGTGGGAAAGTCCTTCCGAATCAATACAGACTTTTTCCTCTGCATGGCAACCCCACGCCGCCACCATTCATGTTGAACTGCACGGTATCACAGCCGTTTGAATAGAGCAGCACATTACTCTTTGTGCATTGATTGATATCGATGAAGCTGCTTGACAGTATTGCAGTGCATCGAGGCTTCATGCATACAGCAATCGTTTCTCAGACGGGTCATGCAGCCTTTTAGCTCGAACTAGGGACCTGATGGTAAATGTACTGGAACTGGAAAGTTGTTCCATCGCAATTAACTGTGAAACTATACTGTAACCTCTGAATACTGACACCTGGGTAAACAGACCATCCACTAAATACCGACGTTATCTTGGGTCCAAATACTTCAATTTAATGTATTGATAAACTTGATAAACCAGAACCCTGTAAAAACCCACACGCTAATCTGGTCCCAAGCATGGTCGGTTTACAAAGGTTTCATGGCAGTTTAAATTGTAAAATGGCAGTGATATTACAAAATATGCAGCTCGAATATATTTGTCACAGAGATAGAATTGGGATATTGAAGGGAATTTTTGGGAATAATGCTCGCATTAAATGATGATCAATCCAAACATAAGCCAAAAATACTAGCAGTGGAAGTGATTATTTATTGGACGATATCCTAGATAATACCGAAATAAATCCAATTTTTTTTCATGGAAGCACCCACTGACAGGCCAATAAGTATTTCTCATCCCCCAAGATCAAGAGTCCATTCACGATAGAGTAAAAGTCTAATTAACATACAGGTGAGAACGATGTGTGTCTTTTCAGGTAAGGACAGGTGAGAAATAATTACTATGGCCACTTAACGATACAGCTAGCGACATCAGAATATCAACACAACTTACACCAGGGCTATTTTATGAAACCTGGTCGATAAAAAAACTGAAATAATTCATGTAATTTAGCAGATCTAATGGCAGATATGATCCAAAACTTACAACATCAGAGCAGAAAATATTGTCAGAGTGGGTCATTAATGTTAATGGGTGACATAAAATATGAGTTATGATGCACAGAGCTCCATAGGCAAAGACAATTACATAGCCTCGTTTCAATGCTTCAAACAGGAGGTAAATATTGACATATTTACTTGAGTATGGCCTCAACAGTTTCAATGATTACATACTGTCAAAATGGGACCCACAAAGCTAATACTGCCAGGAAAAGGGTGAGTGAGTGAGTGAGTGAATATGATTCAACGTTGCTTTCAACACTATTTCAGTCATATCCCAATGTTCCCCTACGATTTCATCAACTTCCACTAAATCCATTCATACACTGCAAGTCCTGTAATTCTATTCTATTTATGTTATTGGAAATTCGGGAAAAAATTCCCCCTTATCGGAAATTCTATTTCAATTGCAATTCTGGATATCAAAAATTCGAGGATTCGAGAACTATTCCCGATATCTGAAATTCAATTTTTTAGTAAAAAGCATAAGTTTAGCTTGCTATACTCCTTCATCAAGCCAACATTATGGCCAGCTACAGCGCTTTGGCTTGCCATACTCCTTCGTCAAGCCAACATTATGTATGGCAAGCTAAAGCGCTTTTTATTCAGGATTTCCAATATTGAAAATTCGGTGACAAATTGAATTTCTGACATTAGAAGTTCAATTTTCGATATCCAGAATTGCAAATTTCCAATATCGAAACTGAATTCCAAAATGAGAAATTGAATTCCCGAAATCAGAAATTTTGATTCCGATATCGAAAATTCTGAATAAAAAGCACTTTGGCTTGCCATAGACATCAACATCCAATACATCTGACCACCTCCATATTCCTGTGATTGAATTATGAAAGCCTAATTCTCAGCAACAATTTATTCACCCACCTGTCATAGCCTTTCGTGTCCTCCGTTGCATAAGTAACCTATAACTACAGAAGGCTGTCAAACCAATGACCAAGGCCAGATAGGCCCCAGCACTGCACACAGCGATGATAACTGTCTTCATCATACCCATCCCATGGGTGGCGGCCCCAGATCCCGGAAGAAGACCCTCCTTTGTCGCTGACTCCGCCTCTTTTAAAAGTTTGTGTCGATATTCTGAAGCACCTGCAGGAAATAAACATAAACATTACTGAAGCTGGATGCATCAAATTTCATGCTGGGCTGAAAATATTTCCACAAAAAAAAATAATTACATTTGGTTGCTTACATCATTGTCAAATTTTAGTCATCTTGAAATGAGGGGATAAGGTGAATCTGATTGACTTTTATGGCCGTCAGTCATCTATTGCATATAATTGTCCTGAAACCTAATGACGTAGGCCCCCTACATCCATGACAATAAAATCTCACTTCTATCCCTTGATGCAATGCAGGCCCCCAACATCCATGATGATTGAACGGCTGGTGGGGATCTTTATACAATTCAATTAGCCTGTCACCTCCCTCATGTAACATGACATCAAAATAATAGCCAGCGCGAGGTCCCTGGACCAGCACAGTCGGAAGAGCAAGCTTTAATTTGGTGTATCGGGTTACATATAGGACTTCACGCCTTGCGGCACATGTACGTTGACAATGACAATTTAATTGGTTTCGTGTTACATAAGTGATATTACATTTCTGGATTAACTGTTCAAGTGTCATTCAGATGAATGAATACACAATTCATCACATGTCTGAGAGAGATATAATATGTGATCAGGGTTTGGGATCATTAGGTAACATTCATCATGCTGCCTCTGCTTCTCTGAGAGGTATGCATTACCCTCATTAATAGGGACAATTATCATTAATATTTAGCAAGCTATGAAAACAAGTCAGGGCTTGGAGTTTACACACTGACACTCTAGAATCACCAGGTCGGGGAGATGTGCCTCTCCAATTTTGGAGGTAAAAAAGGTTGTTTTTCTTGAATAACTCAGAAAATATGAACAAAATAGCATTTTTTCCTAAATGGCGGTTACATTGATATATAGTTACATATGTTAACACATTTTGCCATTGATAGGATTTATAGTTAACTTGTTCGACGTGTTGAAATGACATTTTGAAACATGTGGCTGTCGCCATCGGGACCCCTCGGGTCGGGCCCAGAGCAATTGTGAAAATAATGTTTCTGACCCCAACAACTCACATATTTGGGGTGGGCATAATTTTACCTGTATGATATAGATCATAGACAGACAAAACAATATAGCAATAGAGCAGTGATTACCTATAGTAGATGTAGTCGAACGATTACTGTCTATTCACAGCAATCCACACAGATTTGTGTGAACTCCTGAAAAACACATCCCATGGCACCGACTTTCAATAGGCTTCTGGTACTGGCTGTATTAAACAACTGTATTAAGTTTCATTGTTGTGAGTGAAGGACTTTTTGAGATAATGTGTTTACAAGGATATGGACCAACAGACATGTATAAAGGGGCAGAACTCCTGAAAAACACATCCGATTACACCGACTTTCAATAGGCTTCTGGTACATGTACTGGCTGTATTAAACAACTGTATGAAGTTTCATTGTTGTGAGTGAAGGACTTCTTGAGATAATGTGTTTACAAGGATATGGACCAACAGACATGTATAAAGGGGCATAACTCCTGAAAAACACATCCGATTACACCGACTTTGAATAGGCTTCTGGTACTAGCTGCATTAAACAACTGTATGAAGTTTCATTGTTGTGAGTGAAGGACTTTTTGAGATAATGTGCTTACAAGGATAAAACAGTCAGACATGTATAAAGGGGCATAACTCCTGAAAAACACATCCCATGGCACCGACTTTCAATAGGCTTCTGGTACTGGCTGTATTAAACAACTGTATTAAGTTTCATTGTTGTGAGTGAAGGACTTTTTAAGATAATGTGTTTACAAGGATATGGACCAACAGGCATGTATAAAGGGGCAGAACTCCTGAAAAACACATCCGATTACACCGACTTTCAATAGGCTTCTGGTACTGGCTGTATTAAACAACTGTATGAAGTTTCATTGTTGTGAGTGAAGGACTTTTTGAGATAATGTGTTTACAAGGATATGGACGAACAGACATGTATAAAGGGGCATAATTCCTGAAAAACACATCCAATTACACCGACTTTGAATAGGCTTCTGGTACTAGCTGCATTAAACAACTGTATGAAGTTTCATTGTTGTGAGTGAAGGACTTTTTGAGATAATGTGTTTACAAGGATAAAAACAGCCAGACATGTATAAAGGGGCATAACTCCTGAAAAACACATCCAATGGCACCGACTTTCAATAGGCTTCTGGTACTGGCTGTATTAAACAACTGTATGAAGTTTCATTGTTGTAAGTGAAGGACTTTTTGAGATAATGTGTTTACAAGGATAAAAACAGACAGACATGTATAAAGGGGCACAACTCCTGAAAAACACATCGAATGGCACCGACTTTCAATAGGCTTCTGGTACTGGTTGTATTAAACAACTGTATGAAGTTTCATTGTTGTGAGTGAAGGACTTTTTGAGATAATGTGTTTACAAGGATATGAACAAACAGACATGTATAAAGGGGCATAACTCCTGAAAAACACATCCGATTACACCGACTTTCAATAGGCTTCTGGTACTGGCTGTATTAAACAACTGTATGAAGTTTCATTGTTGTAAGTGAAGGACTTTTTGAGATAATGTGTTTACAATGATATGATGGACAGACGGACAGACGGACAGACGGACGGACAGACGGACGGACGGACAGACGGACGGACAGACGACGGAGGCAACGACAATACCGCTCGGGCAGAATCTGCCCGAGGGGTAAAAAACAACAGACTGCTTTCTATCTCCTGAAGTAGATAGGCAACAATTTCTTCAAAGCACGTAAACCAATGTGAAAATATATCAATGTATCTGCCATTTAGAAAAAATGCTATTTTGTTCATATTTTCTGAGTTATTCAAGAAAAACGACCTTTTTTACATCCAAAATTGGGGCGGCACATTTCCTCGACCTGATCACCAAACACAGCAGTAATGGGTTAGTATGGCCACACTAATTTCATTTTTTGTTTCCAGGGTGGATTTTATTTTTTTCCCCAAGATTAGAGGCAATAATAAATAGAAAGATAAAATTGGACCAGATGAGTGGAAACTCATCTACCTGCAGAAAGAAAGGGGTGAACTTCAGATGTTCAGTTTTATCATCACGCCCAATCTTGGAAAATCTGCTCATGAAACAAAATATAAAATTGATAAGGCCTATCTACAGCAGATGAACTGTGAATAACTTACTGGCCACATCAAGGTAAGCCTCCATCCTGACTATTCCTCCACTGTTGTTAGCTGTACAACCGTACCTTCCTTTATCCTCTAATAATACCTTCTTTACAAGGAGGGAGCCGTTGGTCAACACCTAAGAATAATATTTATCAGAATTAGCTCAAAATGTCATTTATATGATTTGAAGGTATCTTGTGATGTACAATAAAACAACTGGTGTTGTCTTCTTTCTGACCCACTATAGCAATTAAGTTACTGACAAAATATTACATCTTGTGGCAATATTACTGAAATAATGTTACAGCCTCTATCAACATTATGTTACAATGTTACAACATTTATCAACATTATGTTACAATGTTATGGCATGTATCAACATTATGTTACAATGTTACAACATGTATCAACATTATGTTACAATGTTACAGCATGTAGCAAAGCAGCCGCATTCTGGTTACATTAAACATGAGATTGATCTAATCAAAACCCCTCGGCTTTCCCCAAGTGATTGTGGTCGACCCATGTGTAGTGTGAATTGGGGAAGAGATAGTTCTATGTGGGATGATCAAGATATACCGGTAGTACATTCAGGCATATAGGACAGAAATAAAAAATTATATATCTGTAAAGGGGCATAACTCTGTAAAATATGGGTCGAGGGGAGCCACTTTCGATAGGCGTCTGACTTAGCACTCTGTAAAATAAGAACCGAGACGAATAAGCTGTACCGAACATGGATCTGCAGATTTAACTTGTACATTCAGCTACAGATAACACTATTGGAGATTATTACATCCGAAAGGGGCATAACTCCATAAGCCGAGGCGAGTTATCCTTTGTTGGCTTGTAGAATACAACAATATAAATAAGTTTCTAAAATATAGCAGCTATACCGAACACAGTTCTGCAGATATAGTTGGTAACATTCAGGCATATAGGACAGAAATAGAAATTAATATATCAGTACAGGGGCATAACTCTGTAAAGTATGGGCCGAGGGGAGCCACTTTCGATAGGCGTCTGACTTAGCACTACTGTAAAATAAGAACCGAGATGAATAAGCTGTACCGAACACGGATCTGCAGATATAACTTGTACATTCAACTACAGATAACAAAATCGGAGATTATTACATCCGAAAGGGGCATAACTCCATAAGCCGAGGCGACTAATCCTTTGTTGGCTTGTAGAACACAACAATATAAATAAGTTTCCAAAATATAGTAGCTATACCAAACACAGTTCTGCAGATATAGTTGGTTACATTCAGGCATATAGGACAGAAATAGAAATTAATATATCTGTAAAGGGGCAGAACTCTGTAAAATATGGGCCGAGGGAAGCCACTTTCAATAGGCGTCTGACTTAGCACTAGATAAATAAGTGTTGAAAATTTGGTGGTTGTATCTCAAGCGGTTTTGCCTAAAATGCGTTAACGGACGGACGGACGGACAGACATACATGGCAACGACAATAACCCGAGGCCAAAATGGCCGAGGGGTAAAAACTAAAATTTGAGAATTTCTATACATATATTTACAATGTTAGCAAACACATATTTAGATTCTGAACCTGACCTGTAAACCATCGAACAGAGATAATGTAATCTATAGAACTGCATTAAATAATCGACTCTAATATTAATTGGCAGTTAACCTCAAATCGGTTGATATCCCAGGAATTGGTTCTGCTGTTTTTATCCCAGACTATTGTAGGTTTAGGGTCCCCCACTGCCAGACAGTGTAACATGACTGACTGTTCTTCTTTTACTGTCAAATTCTTTGGCCTCATCTCAAACCGGGGTTTCACTGTCAAAAAAAATACCCAAAGGTTAGACAATGGATATTTAAATACCTAACAAGTTTCCCACTGGGGGAGAGGAGAAAGGGGTGTATGGTGTTATATTGTCCACAATAGCCATACTGTATCTAATACTCAATCCTCTGTTGGACGTCATGAAAAGAGGTAGTATTTTATACAGCATTCATAAGAGTTACAGCAGGAAAAAATTCCAGGACATTCCAGGTCGATAATTTTAATTTTCCAGGAGTCTTTAGCACAATAACTCAAATTAACGATGAGCAAATTAACGAAGTTGAGAAACAGCTTTTTTTGGCACAGTAATGCATGGCACCAGGTCGCTGGTCCTGCCAGAAGACGAAAGTGTAGTTCTTCCTGGAGTTTCCAGGAGAATAACTTTATTTTTAAGCATTTTTCAGGACTTTCCAAGTCAACAATAAATTCCAGGAGTTTTAAGGACTTTTCAGGAGGCATATGAATCCTGTTTATACGTGCCCGAGGTTTCCGTAACAGCAGCTTCCGAATATTGCAAATGTTATTACGATGCGATTTTGATAATGTGCATGCAGATATTATTGGATAGATATATACTGATGACTCACCAACAACATCAACATAGACCGTGACATTAATAAGACCAGGAGGACTGTGGGCTACACACATATATAACCCTGCATCGGCCCGAGCCACCTTGTCAAAGATCAGCAAACCGTCGATATCTTGTACGTTTTTCGGGAAATCCACCAGACTTGGGCGGAGCCAGCGTACGGTGGGTGGAGTTTCAGCCTCGGCATGGCATTGGATAGCGCTGTTGGAACCTAGCTCAAGTATCTGTGGGTTGGCAGGCACTGGTTTGAATTTCAACTTTCCTGAAATCAGAGAGAAATAGTACGGTGTTTGCATTCAGTCAACATGAATTGCTTTTATATCAAATTTGTAACTTTAAACAGCTATTCTCAAATGGCAAGTTAAACTTGATTACTATACCGTCCTTCAAGTACAATATAGCAAATTGTATTTACAGGTGTATTAGCAAAATGTACACTCTTATAGAAAAGAGAACACTTAATTTCATTTTTTCTTTCAAATATCTGGAGTTCTTACGTTTGACTGTGAGATAAGCACTGCTGGATTGGGAGACTGGGTGTCCAGTAGTGTTCACCAAACATGCATAGTTTCCAGCATCAGCCATCTGAACATTGAAGATTTCTAATCGTCCCGTCACTGTGTCCACTCTGTGTCGTATGAATTTAGCCTGTTCAAGAATATTGATGACAGTTTATTTCATATTTCTCCAAACATTCAAGCAGACAAAGATATTTCTAAAAGAAGAAGAGCCATATCCAGAAATATAAATATATATCTTCTCAGCCCTGATAAAGCCATGCTGTCTGAGGAGACAGAATAGTCAACATACATAGAACATAAAAAAAATAAATAAATAAATAAAAAATGAAAATTTCCCCATCATTGAAGAATGGTTTATTCCAGATAGTTCAGTGTATCATAAGCTATAAGATTGTTTATTGGTTGATTTGATTTTTTTAAAAAGAATATTGCAAATATTTCATTGGATTGTGGAAGAAGCATCCAGCCAATCAGGAGATCCATCAGATAATTTTGAAGTACATGTGAATATTGTAACAAGGCTTTCCATTGGTTGATAACTTACTGGGGTGATCACATGACTATCTTTGGTCCAGCTGATTGTGGTGACTGGGTATCTCGTCCCTGTGAACTGACATTCAAAGTCGATCTTCTGTTCTTCCTCCACACTGATTGGCTGGGGCGCCTTGGTTATGATAGGGGGCACTGTGAAATACAACAATTAATATGTTAGAACATGTGTGGCAGGATATAGTCACAAATATTGACTATAATTTCAGATAGTAGTGTAATAACATTGAATAGTGATATGAACTTCATGTTATCCGCAGCATGTGCTATTTTGTGAAACACGGCTAAAATCATTCAAACACCCATTTACGCATGAAGGACCTCTTTGAACAAACCCCTTTTTGATGATGTGCAGTGCCATTATCAGGGCCATATCCAGAGTTTATTTGGGGACACCCTTTCTTGCTTTTTTTGGGGCGCATTTGTCTGTATTTGGGCGCATTTACATGTAAAAAGCATTAAAATTGGCTGTAAAGTTTGGGCGCCCATACCCCTTAAACAGGTATCAAAATAGCTCTGGAAATGGCCCTGATTATGATTATATCTTCACTGCTGAGAAATTTGTTGGGTCCAAGGGGTTCTTCATGTCTAAATGTGTGTTTGAATGACTCGATTTAGACTCTTTTTTAATGAAATAGCACATATTGCGGATTTCAATTTCATGTCGTAACTATAATCATAATGCAATTGAGATAGAACTTTCAGATATTGTGTTCGTATATTAATTTTCCCTTGGCATTACATTAAAACACAATCATTTTTAGAACATTTTATTTTTTCCGATTTTAACTGCACCAAGGTCAAAATCCTTCGGGAGGATGGTAAAATGGATCAATATGAAGAAGACAGCCGACACAAATGGAATTTTGAATGAGGTATATTGCCATAAGGAACCAATATATCAAATTCAGGAAGAAATCGCAAAGGCATTTTATTTTTATTGTTCGGGATTGAATTTGAGAAGCTGCCATCTGGTTGCGGATGTGCGTCTGCAAAATAATCCCTCGATGTCTGGCATTCAAAAAGAATCTACTAAATTAGCCATAAAATTTCATCATTCAAAGTATAGGACAGTGCTCATTTTAATGGATGGTCAGAGAAAACTGGGAGTATAAAACCAAACAACAATGAAATCCAGGAAGTGTGATAGTGAAAATGATATATCGTAAAACTAATCGGGGTACTGTAAAATAGAATCACCGGAATTGCAATGTTAGCAGTGGTAATAACAGAGTGTTATAAAAGTGTGCACAAGATATGCTAGGCATCCAGCATGATAAAACAATCGAGAATTATGCTTCCGGGTCTACCAATATGTGCATCACGTTTTACTAGCATTGCGATGTGGTAGATGTTAACGGGCCTTAATCGGAGTAAATCAAGGATAAAATGGACTTTTTCCTAGATTCATACCATCAAAGTCCAATGCACATGATTACGCTTTTATAGATGGGAATAAAACTGCAATATTATGACTCAGAGGTGATCTCTTGTAGTGGCTCGCACATTTTTCTTTTCAGAGAAGTCATCGGCCGACGTGCTTAGTGACAACTCAATTAGTCAGCATAGTGAAGCCACAAAAGCTCTAGCAATGAAATTCATGAATTCTCTATCGACCCACCCAGGGTCCCTGCATACTCGCTCCTCCTGTCAGATTCAACTCTGCAATCTACAATACTGTAAAACCTGCACCCTGTAATTCAGCCACGTTTCACTGACACCCAACTTTAGACATTATGACAGTTTCTGGAATTCTCCCCTTGTCGACCTTTCCAACTTGGCATCACCCCATCATCACTTTACATATGGACAAACGGATGAGTATTACTGTCCAATTATTATACAACCAATCAATTTTAGCCAGTGTGTAAACTTTCTCACCTGACACTATGATCCAGACGACCTTTCGTTTCTCGCCTGCCATGTTGTTCGCGATGCACGTATAATTCCCGGAATCAATTTCCTGAGCGTTCTCAAACACCAGGCTGTTGTCTCGGACGTAAATCTTTCCTGAGTTGGACACCTGGATGCTGTTTCTATCCAGCCACCTGCAATGACAAGACAAATATTCCAGGTTAGATTATAGGTCATGCTGGCTATAACTTACAATCCCTCCATCAGATTGTTCTTCAAATAACATAGCCTAGCCCCGATTAGACAATGTAATACAGTACCGGTAATGTACTAATGGATTTGGTTAAAGACTGACGAGAGCCATGGTCAAAGTTTGTATTTGTCATCCCTTCATGCCATTCTTGGAAATTATTTTTTCAATTTCATGTCTAACAACAAATCCTTGCCAAAGCTCCTCTAATGACCACCTTTATTAAGTGACCATCTGTCTTTATTAAATACCACAGTATAAAGCTCTCTACAGTCAGTTTTCCCTTTATTAAAAACACCACCTGCTTGAAGAGACCATACATTTTCTCTTTGTCTAGGGTAGTCGCTTATTATAAAGGCAGGTTTGACTCTAGCAGTATTTATGCTGCATGACACAATACGTTCATTGTAATGACTTGTCGAGTAGTACAAGTGACACTATTATAGCAATGCCAGTTACAAGGAAGCAATGTTTCATTAGAATGTAAAGGTCTCCCGACGTTGAACCAATTGGTAGTTCAGCATGAAATACAATCCCAAGCGAGATCTTTAGGAGGCAAGGTACATGGGCGGCGGAACCCCGACCATGGTCGGAGCAATAATTCCAGGACCGCTGATTACCGTCCACTGTAGAGTCGGGGCAATGTCGCAGCGTACAATGTTTTGCTGTACTAAACACCACTGGCATTACGTAATTCAGGATTTACAAAATATCTAGACCTACACCTTTTCAGAGAGAATTGAACCATAATTCGTACCGTATATATTGCAACTTATGTATATCCGGGTCTAACAGCGCCATCGACTGTACACTTAATAAATGTCCAGATGGCGCTGCTGACCTGTAATATTTAACCGTCAGCAGCGCCATCTGTACATTTTAAGCGTACATTCGAATAAATCTATAGGTCAAATCATAATTTAGTCTTGGAATCTCGTCGATAAAGCTTGGACGTTATCTGCTCTCCAGCTTTCACGAGTGCTTTCCCGGACCTTGCAGTGTTTCGGAGAAATTTTTATACTTCTGTATACAGTCTGATCTTTTCTGGTCTTCTTCTGTCTTCAATGTCAATTCTGAAATATTTTTCTCGTCAACCTCACCAACCCTCTGTCGGCGAAGAGGTTGATGATACGCCCTCTGTTAACGCTGATCACAGGTTATCAATATTTGGTAATTTCTAAATATCTCGAAACAGAGCACACCGCCGGATTTCTTGTGCGCGATGATGACGGGAATCTTTAAATGGAACGTGATTTTCAGTGATAAATAGACGTCGTAAATGTTGTATTTGAACCCACATTTTCAACATTTTATCGAGCATTAATATGGTATTTTATGTGCCGAAAATAGCTCAGAATGCATCTCCTGCAATCTAGGACCCTGGAGCTTCCGGGGCCTAGGCAGCCCCTGAACCCTCGCCTAATTGTGCTGTGATCGTTGGTTGGGGCAATCTGAAATTGCTTCCACAGCCCCTGAGGTACCCACATACCAAATTTGACAAGAATCCATTAAGGTTTTCAAATTATAATGTGGCTCCCAGGTGGCGGCACCTTTAGGTGGATCAGCATGAAAAACAATCTCAAGCGAGATCTTGAGGTGACGTACCCACATACCAAATTTGAAAAGAATTCCTTCAGTTTTTCAAAAGTTGTTGCCCGGAAATAAAATTTCAACTTTACCCCCAGGTGGCACCACCTATACGTAGATTAGCATGAAAAATATCCCAAGTTAAATCTTGCGGCGAGTTACCCATATATCAAATTGAAAAGAATCCGTTCAGTTTTTCAAGTTATTGTCCGCAAACAAAGTCGGGCGGATGGATGGATGAACAGACACCCCCATGGACAGTCAGACTGACAGACCCCAATACTGTAGTCCCCCTTTAGCCCTTCGGGCATCAGGGGAAAAATAATGATTGGGATTGCGAGAGACTACAAGGAATATGAATGTCCATATTATCAATGTGCTATCTACAATGCATAATCGGAACATGCAGGATATTTCAGCACAATTAAGCGGCAGGGCAAGAGTTTTTTCATGAATTTGGAATAAGACTCAGTTATTTTGCTGTCATGATCCTTGAAATTACAGTGGGATTTCGGGATGAAAGAAATTCTGAGTATTGGAATTCTATTTTTCTGAACTTATTTTTTACTGGGAATCGAGATTAACTTAAAAATGTAGTGGGACACTGGGTCAAGGTACTGGTCATATTTGTGGCAATACATGTGTAATAATTATCTGTGAGACCATAAAAGTTTCACTAACAGTCTCCAACACTGTAGACTAGCACTTGAAACTACAGGATATCTCTTATTGCTCTAGACTGGTAATTGACCTTTCCATTAGCCAGAACAACAGGCAGACAGATAAACAGACAGACCCAGGATATTTCTCAAATCAGCATAGTGCACAATGCCAAGTACCACTTGTGGTTAGATGTTGCACCCTGCAGGTGGTAACAGAGGACAAAGGGTGAGGCTGACGGGGTTAGAAGATCCCCCAGTCAGGAACCTGTCAACATACCCTTAACCTTTGACGAGGAGAGGGTTAATGGTGAAGGGCACAGCTTGTCTCTTTGCTGCCAGAAATAAGTCAGCTTCAAAAGCATCGTCATGTTTTGGGGGTAGCCTCAGGTTTTGGAGGTAGCAGCACATATACAGCAAGAAATTGCTTAGACAGGTGACAAAGGCCAGAACTTATTTATTTAATATCACCAATACCAATAGACCAAAGAACATGACCAACAAGAGTGGTCAGAAGTTGTGGAGGAATAGACCTAAACAATCACGTGATAAAGCATGCAGCCATTCATCTACATGTCAGGTGTCAGTTATCCTGAAATGTATTAACTTGTCAATGCACAGTACACGTGTCACAAGGCATGAAGTCCTGTATGTAACTCGATGCACCAAATTAAAGGCTTGCAAGCTAGACCAATTGCCAGTTCAGAGATCTTGCATTGGCAATTAAATCTATGTCATGTTACATGGGGGAGTGGCAGAGTAATTTCTATTGTATATTATGATCCACACCTGCCATTTGTCATGGATGTACATTGCATCATGGGAGAGCAGAGAGATAAAATTTCATCTGGTTTCAGGTCTGTCACAGTTTTTGTGGTAGAATGAGTCATAATCTTCCTTAACATGAGATCTTTTTATGAAGCCATTCAATTTCAAGTTCACTGCAATGAATACCCAAGAGAATATAAACTCATTCAAAACAAATGAAATATTCAGGATGTGTTTGCATTTGGTTATGTACTTAAGATAAGGAATGACAGACCAGCATTTGGTAATTATACCAGCTCAAAATAGAGTTTTATTTATTCAGCATCAGTACAAACTCTGATCCAGGGCGACTTTCATGGTGCATTGATGTATCAACCAAATCTTTTCAACTAAAAATGTCCTCCTCTGTCATCTCTTTATTTTGAGCCAATTCAAGTTCTAGCAAAGTATATTTTTGTATTCGATCTTATGATGTTTAATTTTCAAATAAAACACAACTGACTTCTGTCCATATTTGAAGATTTACAGAACTATGAATTGTGTGTTACATTTGACTTTAAAAAACACCTTAAAAGAATGCTCTATGATATCAACACAATCCTGAAATGGGTGAGATTTTAGGCAGAAATTCTAAATACAGCAAATGTAGCTGAAGAACTTATCTGAGTTAGGAAGACAGAAGAAGCCTTAGTGTGGGGAAACCATAACCTACAGAATTACATAGGAGTACATGTCCATTCCTTAAAACAACAGTACATTTCAACTACCATGCACCAGAAACTTCTACAATTTACAAACATTTCTGAGAATTCCCTCCATTTACAGGACATCTGCCAATGAGATCTGTCAAACTTGCATGTGTTCTGCTGTGAGATGTCACAGACAGGGGCAGCTAGGTTATGGAGTCCATGTAGACTGCACAACTCACAATTACCAGCACCCAATAGTTTAAAAGTTGAGGTTGGTGAGGGTCACACTTTAAGGTGACAGAGACCATACATCTGTCAATGGTTCCCAAGAATTGACTGTTTTATGAGGGGGGTTTCGGAGCAGATCTGTCTCAGATAAGCAGTGCTGTATTCCCTTGTTCCAGTTCTTCTGCTTTGTGTCATCAACTGGCCTCGTCAGAGTGCTACTGACTGGTCTAAACAAAACACCAGATTTCAGCCACAGAACATGCTACACCTGTTTCATAAACCTCCTTGTTTGTTGATTTTACTAAGCCTGAGAATAGAGTTAATGGTCATTCCAGACAGGTTGGAATGTGGGGGAAAAATAACTTTAATGTTTGGAGAAATAAACAACAATTGAACAATCTGACCATATAGCTGTGTGAATATGAAATTGTCAGGAATACAAGCCATAAATTTTGTAGGAAATGAGAATATATTGTTACAATATTCTAGCTCTATTCTACAGTTGCATCATGCCCTTAATGTGTTCACTATTATATATTTGGTATGCACATGGTTCAGACCCTCGAAAGGATTTGCAATTATGGATTCCACATGATGTCAAAATTATCCTGAGTCTGTCTTATGAATATCTGATTTCTTCCTTTGGTCCTAATTCACAAAAGCTTCTCAGTCTTTCTAGATTTCTTTGAAATGAAGGATATATAGTCCTGTCACTCTAAGTCAAAACTTATATTCATCACAAAGGAGAACCGCAGAGCAGGGAGACTGGGTTCAGCTGAATAATTAAATACCCAATTAATGCATTCCAGGAAATAGAGAGCGAAAGAAATGAGAGGATCGGGGATATAATGGAATTTTCAGAAAGTTCCGCATCAGGACTTTAGAGATTTGAGCTCCCAGCTGATCTGTGATCTGGGTCTAGGTCCAGAAACATGATGACATCTGTCATCAGACCAGACAGCAGAATTTAATCCAAAGTGCCAAGTGGGTTTACAAAGCGAGCCCGTCTTCACACCACCAAAAGCCAATATTCAAATAATAATACAAGCCAGGTCTCAACGGACAGCTGTTAATCTCTTATTGAGGTCCGTCCATTCTGATGACTCAATTTCCCCCGTCTAATAAACGGTCTGCAAACTGACGTGGTTTGCTCATTTTCGGCCTTTCGGAATTCCACAGGGCAAGGGGCCATGGAATTCGTCTTGAGTATGGGCTATCACATGTACTGAAACTGGCCATGGTCAGAAATATACACTCCTGAACCCGCCTCATATAAACCACTATCATCACATATAGTCTGCAAGCCGCAAGGCAAGTTTGTATAATTTTTATTTTTAACATTATTGTTTTTCTTATATAATTTCTCATTACGTATAGAATGATAATTAATACAAAAAACATATTTTGTAAAACAATGTCCTCAACTGAATTGCCTTTTCAAAAATGTCATTGCATCATGTGATATATTCAAAATCACAAGATTGGTTGATTTGAAAATATTTTGACCAATGCCATTGGCTAGTGAAAGAATAGCCAGCCAATCAAAACATGTGCAACAGGTCCACTGCATGGCTTGTCTCCCATGGGCAGACTATATATGGATAATAAGCCTGCTAATGGGTCGCAGGGTGATATAACAGGCGATCTGTTTGGCTAAGCCTCCTAGTCAGTGAATTAAGTGCCCATTCACACACCCAGGAACTTGGTCGCAGAAAGAGGGCACTCCATTGACTGGATCCATGAAATAATACCCTCAAATTCATTTTAGATTATAGATATAAGCCGATTCCTGTTTCATATCAGTTTTGATCCCAAAAGTTTCCCTAATGTCAACAATAAATAATATGGTAGAACCAGATCACAGTTGTTAATGGCTACAAAAAGTATTTGTACCATATATACTTTTGTGACAAATTGACAGACGTTAATACATTGTTCCATTAGCTTTACCCAAGACACTCCTTAATCACCATGCTGCCAAATCCAGCTAAACGTCAGATCATTGCTAAAAAAATACATTATTTTGAAAGCAAGATAAGTGCTTCAACATAATCCAATTTCACAACCAATATCCGTTTCTGACCCTAAAGCCTGTTCAGCACCAGGAGGTCATGTCTTTTACACTGTGCTGAGTATACACAGGAGGAAAATAGCAACCTGAAACTATCTGATCAGCTTAGGAAAATCACTTTGTGTGTGGAAAGTGGATCAAACAGTCTGAATAAACATGAATATGGAAGGCAAATTAATGGTTGACTTGTTCTGTTCTACTCTTGACACAGCCTAAGTTTTGACTGAATTAAATTTCGTTAAGCTGATATCTGAAAAACAAGGATCTTTGGGAGGTCTCCAGAAGCTTTAAGACTTGCACAAAAGTCAAAAATAAATGACCAGATCAGGTGCGTTATTTTTTAATTAATTTCCTTTCAGCCTTGGTCAAGACCGGTAGAGATCAGAGAGACACTCCCGTTCTCATTGTATTTCTTTTAATTGCCTCTTGACAGGTATGGCACAGGTATAAAGTGACGAGTTGAGGCATGACAAAAGTGACATGACAGTTAAGTGACAGGCCAGTCACCTGGTCAGTATAACCAAATGACAAGCTTTTGTGAGGCCTAATTGAACTGCTTAATTGAATGCCTTGTTATCGGATCGACAATACGCCCCACAGTAAATGGATACACAAACCACGAGTTCAATATCCATGATGCGAGACATGCTTCTTTGCATTTATTATAAGTGAATCGATGGGAAAATCAACCACAAAATCCAAGGAAATAGAATTCTTTTTAATGTTTGCAAGCGAGCTCTCTCAAAACTGGATCCACTGGATTAACGAATTCACCATACAAGACAAGCTTATGTAGTTTATTAACTCTTTCCCCCTTAGACTTGTGGGGAATTTTCTCTCTCTGACCCATAATAGATTTGTAATGGCGTAGGTCTTTAACCCATGGAGACATTTAAATTTTCATACTTCTCCCGCGATGTAAAATATCCCGTTTTATGTCCCATGTCATGTGGAGAAATATTTACCAATGGTCTTCCACAGACCCATTCTACGTAATTTGTTCACGTTTTATACCAATATCAGCAACATTTATTCTAAAAATTAGTAATCTTGCGAGAAAATGTGTTTTGTCTGCTTTCCGTCTGTTGGAAATCAAGAAAATGCGAAGAAATTGTCGCATTTTAGTCACGTTTTGCAGCGTTCTGTTGTTGTTGTTTCGCTGCAATTCATATGTTATCGTGTACCAGAGTAAAGCTAATTCTCCCTAGCTTCGGGATTTGACAGAAACATAACGATATGGCAGGTTTTGAACGAGATTAAACTGAAAAAGTCCCATATACTTCCGGGAAGCAGAATGACGATGATAATAAATATTCATAAGGTTAAAATTAGAATGCTCACTGATTGGCCAAGGTTGATAAAAGGCCCGGCGTGATTGGAGGAAGAGGTCACGTGGTGACGCAGTCGCTATGGTCACTGTCGGACAAAGAACCGGCTGGGAAAGAATGGCGGATAAGACATTCACCGCGAAGACAACAGGTCGTGGGAAAATATGTAAAATAAACTCAGATGGGCAGATTTGACAATCTAGTCATCAAGGTTAGATACTTTGGTAGTTTATGCTCGCGTTACGTGAAATATTCAGGAATTTGGAAGCAGATTTTACTATTTTTCGAACGTTTGTCTTGGAGCACACGAAACAAATTTGTTGTCAAATTGCGCGTTTTCCATCGATTATTTCTGTTTCTCTCCTGATTTCATTTTACCCTTACCATAAAACATACCAGCAGTACATATAGTCAGATTTCTTGAAATTTTGGCTTTCTGAAAATGTATAGTTTTAATTAGGTTTTAGTCAAAGTAAACGCGAAAAATTGCAAGAATAATCCACCACATGGGAACTCAAGTCACTCGTCAAAACCCGTCTTCATGGGTTAGGCGAACACTCGTCAAAACACGCTTACATTGGGATCTACACAAGTCGTCAAAACCCGCTTATATGGGGGAAAGAGTTAAATAAACTTTAGAGCCTCCATTATTATAATACATATATACAAGTGGAGAAAATAATCAGCATTTACCTGAGAGTTGCCTGTGGTTTGCCTTTTGGATGGAAGCATTTGATCTCAAATGGCATATTAACTGGGACCACCATGGGGAAGTTGGGGCGAAGACGAGGCTCAAATGAGTTCCAGCCAAACTCTTCCAGACCTACAATGTAGATAGATAATATACAGCGATGAGTTATACGAATAAGACAAATATTTTAGCTGTTCGTTTATGAGTTGCAAACAGACATTATGTGAAACATATAAATTGCTACAGTTGCAGTATTAGTGAGAGAGTAGGATTTAATGATGCTTCCAACAATATGTCAGTCATATCGTGATGAACCAACTAGGCACCACATCTCGGTCAAGTTGTTTTCCCGTTGTTTCAAAGAATCAAATCTTTGAAGCAACATGGAACCAGACACCCATCATCCACCCTCTAAAACACTGAGGAGAGCTAGCACACAAGACACAGACAGGACGCTTACATTGTTACAATAAAGAGAAGTGCAATCACAGTGCTAGACATCACATTATCAAGTTCCTGTTGCTTGTCAGCAAAATGCATTGAAGCAATCTCTGCCCACCAGTAGCCCACCAACCACCCTGCAGTTGTATCCCTGAACGTTCATCGACACTGACTGTCCAACAAAAAAACCTGTACCCTATCTAAATCTTTGACACATGCCCACAGCGAAAGTTTGTGTGGGGGAGGGAGAGAGGAGAAGTATCCCCCCCCCCATGTCCCCGTTTTCCTTATAAATGATCTGCCCTTACAAAATGAAAGCAAACCGCTCAAGTTATCCTGGCTGTAAGACCCTGTAACAAATGGACATATGTATTTATATATTCAATATAGAGATAACATATTGAATTTATATATATGATATATGTCTGTAGTTGCTTACTTAAATCAGCCCTATTAGGAATTATTTTGTCAATGATATATGCCTGATGAGCAAACAATCTGCTTTTCCAAGTTATCTGATGCAGATGAGAACTTTAGCTGCAAATGATTTCAGATTTGTATAAGCACATCTTCCTGAAATATATGCGTATCGGAAAGTCGAGACAGCACAGGTTTCACATGTATGCCATTACTCAAAATGTGCAATTACAGTGTTTGTAACTCGAGGCTGAGCCATCTTCTTAAGGTAAACTGAATGAAAACAGTTTTGAAATTGGTGCCATTCATCTTTTCCCCTCAGGACTCGGCCAGAGGAAGGGGAAGGCAATATGCCAAGAGAAGCACACCTCCTCCCTAACCTTAACCACAGGATAATAAGGTTATCAATACAGGTCCAAGAGTTCCTGGGGCAGGTGATGGTTTGGGGAGAGTATTGAATTAGGCAGCCATATGTTCAATTACAACATTGCCATGCAGGCCCGTCACTAGGATTTTGAAGGGGGGGGGGGGGGGTGAATGGTTACAATTTCCTATTTCTTACCATCTTAGGAAAGTCAAGGGCGTGTCTTTCTACTGGGTTTCAGGGGAGGGGAGGGGAGGGGGGATGCTGGAATATTTTGAATTTTTATGCTTGATTTCCTGCATTTTAGCATGTTTTCAAGGCTAAAGCGGGAAGGAAATGCCCCCCCTCCCCCAATTCTAGGGGCAAAAATGAGAGCACGTTCTCACCACACACACCATAGGTGGCGACGATCATGATTGCTTTTAGGGACCAAAGGGCTAAATGTATGGAACTATAGCTAGCTAACCATCCGTGTTCACCAACTCATTTTCTAGACTGGAGATCTGACCGAAAATAAACAAGTTGCTATTGAATAAACAAGTTGCTATTGGAGACAGTTCGAGCCCTATGGCTGTGAGATACAGTTACCTAACCAAATAAACTGTCAATCAAGGCCATAGAATAGGGGAGATTGCCTTCCACCCCTCTACTTCCCCTTCAACACTGCCCCATTTCTAACTCCACTCAAGAATTTCCTGTCTCATCCGATCAGATTTGACACACATCGGTAACATGTTGACATTTCCCGCAAACTAATTTTCTCCAAACTGCTGAGCGCCCTTCTGGTATTGTGTTTGGTGGAAATGACTTTTTCCATGGATGACAAGTTAAGGCTAGAGGTATTTACAAGGAATTGAAGGCAGCTGGTCAACTCACACAAATTTATGGATACATGTAGGACTATTCTTAATAACATCACTCAATCTGAATCAAATTTCTCTAACTAAATCAAAACCACCATCTGCCATAACGGATAGATTGGCAGTTATGAAATCAGGCAAAGATAATAAACTTTCCAATATCAAATTGCTGTACAAAATGAAGCTAAATTCCCCAGTACCATTCCAAACAGATACAAAATCTTCAATCAATCACCCTATTGAAATTACCCCCTCTCCCAATTTTGTAAGAAAATTTTTTAAATAAATTTGATTACCCTCTAAATAATAAACAGATCATCTGTGTGATTTTGAACTACTTTGTCAACTTCCTGCTCTAATAAATTTGATCACCCCATTATTTTATGTCGGAAATTTTACTTCCTGTGATTGAGGAGAAATAGAGATTTACATTTAACATCACATTCAGCTCCTGTGATTGAATTATTAGAGTGTATACCATAAGAATACACCTATTTATATTGAAGGATAATTATAGCCAATGAAATTGTGGGATTTGACTTTGAATGTTTGAACTGACCAATGAAAAGAGTCAAATCTTTACCATAAGAATACAGCTATCTATATTTAAGGACAATTACATTCCATCTAGTTTCTCACTTATGTTGACAACAATAACTTATGAAACTTCATGGTTTGCTGGATATTCTTCCAGCTTTCTCCCCCAGCCAATGACATTTTGGGATTTGACTTTGAATGTTTGAACTGACCAATGAAATGTGTCAAATCTGGCGAATATCCCTAACCAATTCTTTGCATTTTGTATTTATCCCATAGTTGATAATTAGTCTACTGTCATAGGTCAGCTGTTAGTTTGTGCTTTAATTGTCTGTCAATCATTGTTATTTAAATGTGATCATGTATCAGTCACTATAGGCCATTTATAAAAGTCTTTGTTTCCATGAGATCGAAACCTAAGCCAAAATCTTACAGCAAAGCAGCGATTCTTTTACCTCACGCACAACTTTAACATGCAGGCCAGACCAATAGATAATACAGTCTGTGATGGCCAGACAGGACCCAGAACTCTGGCCTCTTTGTACAAGGCCTATAATTGTTTACCATACCTACTCACTCCCCATCTCAATGAGGCAATCTGCTGCCATTTTCTACAAGTGCTAAAGCCATGAATCTGCCAGCATCTCACCATATGCGCCTAACAAATTTTAAACAGTTTTTTCTAGTGTCCATTAGCTGATAGTTCTCAAAGAGTACGACTGGAATTTAAATGGTTATTAGCTGGTCGTTTGCCCTCTTCAGAAAGACCATTCACTGCCATGGTGTTCCCAGCCAAGGCAGATTGGCCGGAAATATAACGGTAAAGTACCGTTTTGCACATCTCAATCAGCTTTTCTTCCATACCGCAGTCAACAATTTGTCTGGGAAATCATGGCCGCACACAAGTGCTTCGACTAAAACGGCAGCTATTTTTAGGCATATGATTACAGATCTTATCGGGAGTTGAATTATTCTTAACATAAACAGTTATCATACAAATGTAAAGTGAAGATTATGAGAAAGTATTGTGAGGAGCCAAACCATCTGCCATGATAAGTCCAGTCTTGGATGTATGGTGACGGAAATGCTGTATAATCTAGCTTTCGCAGCATTTCAACGTAAAATAAATTCAGATTTTGATGAAATATTACATAATGAGAGAGATGTGGATACAATTGTCAATTCAGACTGGTACAATGAAGATCTAAGGAATAATGTAGCTGTATATATTTGCAAAAGCAGGCTAAAGTCTGTTCATTTTAATCAGTCGTTTGTCGAAAGCTTGTCGAAAATCAATAGTTAACTGCATAAATTTTCTTTTTTGCAGAGTGTATAACCAAATGACTACCATTACTCCATGATTTGTATGTAGATTATCACTATGAGTGGTCATTTATCTGATTTTTATCTTACGAGTTTGATAAAACCCATATGAAACAAGTTTAGTGAGTTTCATATGATTTTTATTAAATGAGTGATAAAAACCAGATAAATGATCACGAGTATGATGATTTATTTCTCACATCCCAATAATGATGAAAATAATGGAAAGATACTTAGCAAAAATGTAAGGGTGTGATACCGGTTTTGTATCACATGGGTATGCTTTTGGCTCCTGTGATGGGGGAATGATACTATATCACAGTTGAAATAACTTTGTAATTCTCTCCAAATAACCCCGAGTACAGTTGTTTCATGCACCAGGGCTCAATCACATCTAGGAGACGTCATATTGTATTCGTGTTCACTGGCACAAAGGTCAATAATGCCATGTACAGTCATAGAGGTGTGTGTGCATGGTTTAATTATCATTTGGCAATTTCACTGGGCATGGGATATAAGCAACAAACACGGACCACCCGATATTACTTTAAATGGCATCAATGACCTTTGTCAACTTGAAGAATATATTATGACGTCTCCCTATATAACTGAAACTTGGTACACGAAACAGCAGCACTGGAGTTTTATATGAAGAGAATTACAAAGTTATTTCAAATGTGATATACATGTATTATCGATATTAACCCTTTCTATCTCAAGTAACGAAATTACCTGCTTAAAAAATCTAAGTCTTTTAGCATAAAGAGAAAACATCAGAATAAATATGAAAAAAACATTTTTTTTATTTCGGCCTGCTAGGTTACAGTCTCTATTATGTAGCCAAATGGCAACATTGGGATGATGTGGATGTAGCTACATCAATTCAAAATTAACATTTTTTGAACGAAACTGAAGGTAACTTGTTGTTACCATAGCTGTAAAATATAAAAAAGTAATAAGCAGATTGTTTAACTATAGTAACAATGAGTTTCATTCAGTTTTATTAAAAAATTGGTAATTTTGAATTGATTTAGCTACATGCACATTAACCCAATGTTGCCATTTGGCTACATAATAAGGACTAAAATAGCAGGCCAAAATAAAAAAAAGAAGACATTTTGTTCACAATTATCCTGATGATTTAAATTTATCTTACAAGACTAAGCATTTTTAGCAGATATTTCATTACTAGGGATAGAAATGGTTAATAATCTCTAAACAGAATTTATTCTGTGAATCAATAAAACAGTATGGTAAAAAGTCTCAATAATGTTGTTGGATTATCCCATTGTTGCCATTTGTCACACAGGCAAAGTTGCAATTATAACCCAATGTTGCCAAATGGCAACACATTTTTTCACACTTCTTTATATTTTTTTATACACTTCCGATTATGCGAATTTTAAATTGTTAGATGTTTATCTTGTAGATAGCACGACTATTTCGACATATGCGTAAGCATTTTTGCGAAATAAATAAAATAGAATGATTTCTCATCACAAAATCTCAGGACACTTTTCACATGTGATTACTTGCTGGGCGCAGCCATTTTGGGTTGACTGAAAATGTTAACCTAAAACTTTTGCGGAAGTTAAGGACTTGTTCAGCAGCTACAAGTTGATACAAAATTAGGACCTAACATCAAATCTTTCACATTGAACCAAACTTTATGAAAATAAACCAGGCTTAAAGGCGGATGTGCCAATTGGCTACGATGGGATAGAAAGGGTTTTAATGGAGTCAATCTGTAGAGTTCAGTTTGTTATACAAGTTGCAAAAAAGAAAATGTATGCAGATCTAACTATCGATTTTTGACAATCTCCAAAGTAGATGACTAATTAAAATTGACAGACAAAAGAATCAAGTTTCTAGGCTTCCTCCACTTTTAGAACAACATGTATCTAAAAGTGCAGATTTCAAGTTGTACCGCTTGTATCACAATGCCCTGGTAATGGGCAATGAGAGTATTTGTCTAGTGTACACAGTGGAATACAGAGAGGGTCATAATTAACCCCTGTGACCAGATATCATTAGATAAAGCTGAAATAAATTGGGTAATTCTCAGCCTAAACCCATCATCATTCTGTGACGGCCATGATGGATTGGTGGGATAACCCTACTCAGGCAAACTCCCATCAGCCTGTGCAATCACCACAAACTCAGGTCTGGTGTCCTTGACAATGGTCTCATCTAGCATTAACTAAATGTGGGCCTTAATCTAACTGGCGTTTCATAGCACATAAAACTATTCCTTCGTAGAGTGTATTACTGGGTTAGTTCAAGCTGTCTAACAAAAGTCTCTTATAATATCATAACAAAAAGAGCACATTATGTTGCGGGAGCCTTTTAAATGTGATACCCTCTAAAAAAACTGGAGTGAAATTCCTCCCACTCAAGCACTTGAGTGATAAAATTCACTTAACTTGAGAGAATTCCACTCAACTTGCACAAATTCAACTTGAGTGAAATCAACTTCAATCAACTTGAGTGAAAGTTGAGTGAGTTATCATATCAAACTTGAGCGAATTTCACTCAACTTGTATGAGATGAATTTCCACTTTTACTCGGGTGAAGTTTTCAGTCAAGTTTTCTAGAGAGTACTTTCTTACATGTATGGTCAGACAAGTTTTTCTTATGTAATATTCAACAATTTTTCCTAAGCTATGACTGACAGTAAAGTACTTCACAACACTGCAGGGTATACCCTAGGTAGCATATAAGATGATCAGTCCTGTAGTTGAGAGATATTTAATGTGGTCGCCAGAAGATTTGACAATTACAGACTGCAGGATGGCTAACATACCGCATGGAATATCCATAACGTTGCCGTATCCAACTGAGCTTCGCCTTTGAATAACAGATCATCAACCAACATCAAGGTGTCCAGAAAACCTTTCAGACCCAACTAGGTAAATCTCCAGGAAGGGTGCTACTTCAGAAGCTTGGCATAAGGCATCCATTCCAACTGTTTTACAGATTTATGGGGGCATGCTAGGGTTATTAAACACCAGAAACCATGTCTGATGATGTATTATATTGGAGGGAGCTAGACTGCTGGATATGAACCTGGGATGGGGGCTTTGGCTGGGCATTCCATTTAACTTAACCTGTTGACCACGTGCCATTGAAAGATAACAGTTTTTCACCACCCAAACAGCTCATAAAAAAGCCAGGCCCTGGCAGTTATTCCCTGATGGATTGCCCAACCCTCAGCCCAGTGTGGCATCATGGAGTAACTCATTACCATCTGGATGCATGTGGGGGGAGATAACTGGTCAGGGGAAGCCCTGGAAATCCCCCAACCCACCATCAATAACTAATCACCCATAATACGCTCGACAGCCCAGCGTTACTCAAGAGCTTTCCTGCCAGACTGGAGAATTCACAGCCTCTTGTCAGTATAGACTCGAATACTCGTACATCAACATCAGGCTCAATGCTTTCAGGTAAAATATCAAAATTACCGGATCGCCGATGGAAATTACTAGAAAGCAAAAAGCAAATAGTGTTTCCAAAAATAAAAGTGATTGCTTTATGGTTCTCCGGGGACTTTTTCTTGCCTAGGAAATATTTCACCAATGGCATTTATTATAATAGACGAGATGCGATGTAACGCTTCCCGAATCAAGGGAATGATGTTCTGTGTTACCAATGCAACCTCCAAAACAATATTCAATATCGCGCCCATTGAGAATGTGTCATAATTCACCAATTTCCCACGGACGACGCATAAGGGGAAGTAGCTCTATATTATATCGTTCAAATCTTCACAATATTGACTAAACTCAGCACCTTTCAGTCAATACGAAAAGCTTTAATAATTCACTGAGTTCAGGCAATAAAAAGTCCTATTTGCCCATGTACCTGCCTACAGAATCAATAATGTACAGTAATATATTAGACAGCTGTTATAAAGTTTGAAGTTTGCGGACAGGTAATATGCTAGCTTTGAGAAAATAGGGTTCATATGATTTATGGTTTGTTTCTAATTTAGGCTGTCACGTTGACCTTTTATTCCTGCCAATGTGTCATTTATGACGGTAACATTTCGCAATAATGCTCAATTAAATAAATCAGAGGAATGGTACGTCTGATCGATATTTATTCTAGATGTCAATCACTGAACGCCCATTTCAAATCGCCAATATCATATCGTGTACTTGTATTGGAATCCAACATTCCCCAGCAGCTTTCTGTTTGGAGTTCTCAAGCTCAACAATTTCTCACCTCAGAAAAAAAACAGCAAAAAACTTAATGCCAAAATTCACCGTTTATACCATTGAATCCACAGAGAATATTAACATTTATCGGTGAATTCCAGTACACTCTGCTAGCGAAGTCCCATGAGCATTCTATCATGTCGGCATTTCCTGGTGAATTATGGGAAGGTGCCACTGAGCTTTATTGCCTCGACCAAATGAACAGAACACAGTTGGGCAGACAAGTGTAAATACATGCCTAGAGTGGCAATAAAATATGATTTGAAACAATATCCTGTTTAATATCGAGGTGAAGCTTTTATGACAGTGTGATCGGAGCCACTCAACGTGATTATATAAATGACACTGTGATGTATGTGGCCTGGGCCTGGAGGCATTGCATCACGGGGAACTGTTAAATGCATCAACAACTGCAATATTGAAGCCTGCAATTTCAGTTTTACAAGCCATCAACCATTTAAAGGTGTGATAGATTGCAGCGGAAGGAAAGCCTTTCACAAATTGTGTGATTATATTTTGGGAAATTGATGCGACATCGAACAATCTGCAAACACACTGCACCAGTCACAAATTTCAGCATTTACAGTATATAGCCTCACTTAAGGTACCTTAATTAATATAGCCAGATTCAGATATAAGGTTGGTACTATGGTGTCCTCCAAATAACAAATGTACATTATTTCAACCCTTTCATGAGGCTGAAAATTTACACAGTCATTTAAATTTGGTTTCACAATAACAGAAAGGTTAGATTGCACATGTAAAGTGAAAGCTAAACTGACCACCCTTTTATCAGTACAATTTACAACATTATTTGTTCATTGGCAAAATGTAATAGTATAACCTATATTTGACATTATGAGAATAGCAATTCCTGAGAAAACAGGGTTATTACGAGGGCACATACATTACCTAGACGGTTATCGTTAGAGACGAGAGGCTCATTAGTCTAGCAATTAGTATTACATAAATATATCCAGTCAAAGACAAGAGGATGACGAGACATTCCACTCAACAAGAAACAGCAGGAAATGCTTAAGAGATCCAGCCAGAGGTTTATAACAACTGGGTGGCGCCCATGTCTGACGGGTTCACAGCAGTGTTCTGTTGTATTTCTGATTTCCTACACCACTGTCAGTCAACCCACAAACATCACAGGCACGCAAAATGGGAATGTTTCATCTTCCAGGTGAGCGAGGGAAGGACAGGGGATCGAGATAACCCCATGCTGATCGACTTGGCAGGTTGCGAAATGAAGATGGATTAGAACTTTAAAAGTTACCAATTCTAACTTTTTCTCATTCACTCGGTTATCTAGGTCAAGGTCACTAAAAGTGCACAGGCCTTGCCCTTGATAACAAAGTCAAAGGTCACCAAAAAGCAATCCCAAAGATATCAGTTGAAGGTCATGGAATGTGCAAGATTTAAGCAATCTTCCAGGAAATTGCTAATTACCAAATCTGTATGCAATCCAAGCCAATATTTCCTACATTTACATAAATATGTCCAAAGATCAACGTACTCTGATGAAGCAATCCCTCAAAGACCTTCTGATTTAATGAAGCAAACTTACAGGCGATGCCAAAGAACACCAAATATTTTGCAATTTGTCCAATAGTCCTACCATAGCTGAATCATTTGAATGAGGAAACAGACTATGTCACGGTGTAGAGTATGCGCTTTGTCTGAAAAGGATCAAAACCAAAAAGAGTACTTACTGGCTAAACCCAGGTCTGAGGAGAATGCTTGGTTATTGTCCGTGCCGAATCTGCTAAGGCCTTCACATCTGTAGCTACCTTCATCTGCCGGCCGAACTCGGGGAAAATACAGCGAACCATTGTTGAAAATTGTGTGTCTACAGGAGAAATACAAACAATCAATGAAAACTGTTGACTGTTTCGACTAGGAATTGAGTACGGAACAGAGTATATTTAATTGTATTACACTCGAGCTTCTCATCACAAGGTGTTGGGATTATGGATCGCTATCTTCAAATTAATGACAGATTTGGTTTAGTTGCTGATAATAAACTATATAATACTAGTATATAAAATTGTCAAGTCAGAAAAATAACATGGAAGGATGCACAATATTGGAGTGTTAATTAGCACAGTTTTAGGCTGGGTGATTTGAATATGTGCAGAGTAGCCTACCTTGTATTGTTGGTAAGTTTTTCATAGTTCGAGTACCAGTCCACCCTGGTGGCATTGACAAAGGGGCAATGTAATATGGCAGGTCGGCCCCGCTCAACTAACAGATTCTGTGTGAAATTGTCCTCCATCAGATGTGGTGTATCTAAAGCTGGAAAGATAAAATTTGGGGGTATAGCATATAATTTGAATGCATAGACTAATAGTGTTGTTAAACAATTGGGACTAATTAACTCTGTACACGCTTAAAACTAAAGTGTTGAAACTTACTCGTAAAGTGTTGAAATAACCCTTTAAGTGTGTCCACAGGGACTGCTCTTGTCCCTGTGGACACACTTAAAGGGTTATTTCAACACTTTACGAGTAAGTTTCAACACTTTAGTTTTAAGCGTGTAGTCACAAGTAAAAAACTGTCTAGTTTTTCATGTATGGATCTTGTCCCTTATTCCAATTTTCTCAGACTAAAATGTCAATCTTTTGGTGTGATTGAAATTATTTCAACCTATTAGATTGAAAAGAATAATGAATCTAATGTAGACTGAAACATGAATTGCAGGCAAGCACCTAAAAGGTGCGTGGACCCCTCAGCCTGTTTTTTTTTAGTCAAGTAGGATCGCCCAAAACTCAAATGAAACAAAAAACGAAAGTGTTGTTGTTCAATTTGAAAAGATTTCTGAAGGAAATACTCCTAGAAAAAGCTTCTGGGAGCCTCAATATCGATCTGATTGCATAGCTGGGTATTGAATTTCATGTTAATAAACCTCTGTTTTGTGATTGATCACATGCTCTTTGCACCGAAATTCACTTAAAAAAATTGGACCCTCAATAATGAATTACGAAAAGGAACTGGGAGTTTGGGATCGGAACCTGCAAAAAAGTCCCTGGATACCGTATATAACAAACTTCGGTTTCACGTGAGTGGTGCTGGGATTACAGCATGCAAGAAAGTGTAGCTTTATCAGTGGCAATTTATGCATTGCACAAGTGTGATAACAAGTAAACACACTGATTGACACAGGCCCACCCTTATATCATTATTTGGGGGGGGGAGCATAAGCTCCAGGTACGCAAACTGGTTCAAAATTGCTCAGAGTCAGGCTAAAAATGGGCTCTCCTAATCACTCGTTTTAAATAATTTCCAAGGTACAGTACCGTAACATGTTTGGTGACAAAAATTGAAGCATTATGTGGTACCAGTTAAATGTCAAATATGGTTCATGCAAAAGTTTTAGGATAAATCATATGATGTAGAATAGAATGATTTAAAAAATTAAAGAAAAATGTTGTCCTTCATTCAATGAGAATCTTGAATGGACCAGGCTTTCTTGTATCAGGGAACCTTCAAAATTCACAATGAAACATGCAACCAAGGGTTCCCGATGGGCATAGATAACAGTGCAAAAGCTAAGCCATCAATAAATAATAAATAAAAAAAAAATTAAAAATCAAGAAATCATCATAGCCATCTGAAAATCTAATCATTTCATCAGTCAACATTCAGGAAGCTCTCACCAAAGTTTTGTCAGGCCCGATTTGATAGATCTGCAGATATTCAGTGGACAAGAACATGTTGATGGGCATAGATAACAGTGCAAAAGCTGAGCCATCAATAAATAATAAAAAAAAAATTAAAAATCATGAAATCATCATAGCCATCTGTAAATCTAATCATTTCATCAGTCAACATTCAGGAAGCTCTCACCAAAGTTTGGTCAAGCCAGACTTCATAGATCTGC
>JAVTVY010002345.1:0-33391 GCA_036873755.1 Hanleya hanleyi
AACAGTAAGAAAAAAAGAAAGTAAAAAACCTGAACAAAAGATCCATCCGTTTCATTCCCACCTACCACACAGAGATGAAATATATAAGGAAAATCCTGTTGAAATATTGACATTTTATCAAATCATGTGAATCACACACAACGAAAGTCTGGGAAAACCCAGTAATTGCATACAGAAGGAGGAAGAATTTGAAAGAAATGTTAAAGAAATCAAAACAATGAACATTGTGAATTGATACGTTATTTTACTGAAATAACTCGAATAAACCTGAAACACTTGTTTCATTCAACTTTATTTGTGTTCAATATGCTCCTATAATATCAAGTATGTGTAATATATATCAGGAGAATTTGAAGCTGCAGGTCGGGGCGCTGGGCGAGTCTGGCGGGCGAATTGATCGTGCGATTCGGCCGTGCGACGCGCTTCCTATCGTAACGGGCGCAGCTAAATGCGATACCGTTTTGCGCTATAAACGATCGTTTTTTTATGAGAAAATCCCACAAAGTACCAATTATGTATTCTCAAAGTCGTAATCAATTATACTTAGGTATCGGTCTGTATGTTTTTAGTACCGGTCTGTATCGGAAGGCAATGAGGGTGCCCGGGTTCGACTACTGTGTTGGGATTGACATTTTAAAACATATATTTATTGTAGGATCGGGCCTAGCAGCAGAACACCTACTCTGGAGGTATGGTAGCACTCTATTTCCAGCTAACACCCTGCTACTGTACTCTCGGTCGAGCCATTGGACTTTGCTCTGCCAGCCTTTGATACAGACGCTACCTGGACACTCGAAAAGCAAAGCAAACAGACCCTTCCACAGCTCAAAGGCGGGGAATTATTGATGGCGATTTTTGTTACCTGTTTTACCCTACTCTGAGAGTTTTTGAGGCTGAGGCACCCCAGAAGGTTATGTACAAAAGTATTCCATGAGAGTTGGTGAAAGTTGGAGGCATAAGTGATATGAACATAACGTGCTCAATTTAGGTTGGGTTGGGATGCTTGTAGTTTTAATCGTTTGAACTTCGTGCTTCCAGGGATTGAGAGTGAACTATGATATCAGGGAGGGTTAACATGAAATGACCAATGTAAATGTGCGTTTTGTGATTTCCCTAATAAAATATATCATACATATATTTTGTGTTAATGTTCTTATTGTGTACCTCAACCAAGAGCCATTACTGGATGGTACGAACACCACTAATTCTCACTAAAAGGTGCAAATTGACACCTTTTGAAGGTGTAATTCTCACGAAATGGGTGTGTTTTAACACCCCTGGAAGATGGAATCTTCTCCAGAAGGTGTATTTTAGCACCTCTAGAAGGTTTAGTTTTCGTAAAAAGGTGTAAATAAACACCCAAGAGGGTGTAATCGCGGTCAAAAGGTGTACATTAACACCAATAAAAGGTGTAATTCTTACTAATAAGGTGTATTTTAGCACCCCTAGATGATTCAAATTTGCCCAAAAGGTGTGAATTAACACCCAAAGAAGGTGTAATTCAGTTGAGAAGGTGTAAATTAACACCACTGAAAGGTTTAGTTGTGGTCAAAAGGTGTAAATAAACACCCATGGGATGCTGGGTTCCCAACAAAAATATGCTCATAAATTTGTCTGGGAGGTGCAAATTTCATTCAGAAGGTGTGAATGAACACCCATGGAAGGTGTAATGTGAGCAAAAAAGGTGTAACTTAACACCTTTTCGAGAAGGTGTAAATTTACACCTTTTGGAGAGGGTGTTAATTCACACCCAAAAGGGTGTTAGCCCTGGGACAAGCCATTTACACCCCGTAGAGGTGTAATTTACACCTTCTGGGGTAAGAGTGTGGGTCCCATATAATGCCACAGCGCGAACTCTTACATCAGGCTATATGAAGTGACTTAATACGTCAACCAGAGAACATTACTTTCAAAGTCCTAGTTGAACATGCGGTTCGTGTGCACATTTTGCCAGCAAGCACTTAACTTGGTGCGTCATGACCTGTATTCACCAGTTGCACACGTAATCGGCTTGTAATACGCAGATTATAAGCTACAAACGTTTTCGCCGGCATTGATGCATCTGCATCAATAAGTTTTCTTGTTATATCACTGTATACAGTTTCTGTGAGAAAGGGAACACTTGGTATTATTCCCCTTCAATATCACAAACCAGGATGGATATAAAAACTGAATGGCAAGTTAATTCAAGTCATGTACATGTCGTATACCCGTAATTATGTTGAGCGTTTTCGTTGCATTTCCTGGCAGACTTGCGCTTCCGTTCGGGCTTGTGTTTAGTCCTGATTTAACGTTTGAGGGATATAAGAATTAGTTACATCAGCATGAAATGTACAGTCAGCCTTCAATGTCGAAAATTGAAGTAGCGTACATTGTAATTTGGGACATTTTCTGACAACCCGATGAACCATTATTATGAAACCCTCAAATGAACGAAAGGAAACGAAACGAAAACCGAACCGAACTGAACCGCGCTATAGCCGAAATGAAACGCAAGCTAAACGATGATGGAAAGGATTAACGATATAAATAGATATAAAAACTGAACGGTAAGTTGATTCAAGTGATGTACATGTCGTATACCCGTAATTATGTTGAGCGTTTTCGTTGCATTTCCTGGCAGACTTGCGCTTCCGTTCGGGCTTGTGTTTAGTCCTGATTTAACGTTTGAGGGATATAAGAATTAGTTACATCAGCATGAAATGTACAGTCAGCCTTCAATGTCGAAAATTGAAGTAGCGTACATTGTAATTTGGGACATTTTCTGACAACCCGATGAACCATTATTTTTGATAATATTTTAATATATTGATATTAAATATGGAAACACAAAAGATAACTGCATGCATATTTTATATATAATATAGTTAACCAAATGTAAGGCATATATCACTTTCAGACTACTGGCAATTTGGTCAGATTTATTTACTCGGTCATTATGAAACCCTCAAATGAACGAAAGGAAACGAAACGAAAACCGAACCGAACTGAACCGCGCTATAGCCGAAATGAAACGCAAGCTAAACGATGATGGGAAGGATTAACGAATCGATAACCTAAATGCTAAACGAAACGCAAAAAATAACCTAAACGGAGGAAGGACAATTAATCGCTACAGGCTAACGAAACCAAAAACTTAAAGAGGAACGGTAATTGAAAGGAAACGAAACCCGCACCGAACAGCAAACTAAACGAGCCGAAACGCAAACGGAAAGTAAATCAACAGATAAACGAAGGGAAAACCGAACCGATAATGAAAGACAAAATTGCAAGAGCGGTGCACCATTTAACAGAATTCTCTCCGAATATATTTGAGAGGTGGAGTGTTGGGGTGTGTGTGAGCTGATGTAGATATACATTTCGGCAAGAGGTACCAGCACCTTATTGAGCAACACCTTATTAGGTACAATTAGAGTTCCATCACCAGAATATATTTGCGATTAATTTGACCCAGAATCTCTTTCCTTAAGGGAAGGTGTCCATAGATATTGCATTGGAATGTCAATACTTCGTGTTGTTCGCAAGTCCCATCGTTATGGGCAAACCTGCGGTTTAGTCAAATTCATCCCCAGAACATCGACTACTTCATGCAGGCGTTTCAATCCGAGACAAGTCGTCCATACGACTATCTCTTTCTGGATTTACCCCCTTTGATCGGCGACTGCAGGCCCGAATGCTCTGACCGCCCGCCTCAAACAAATTCCGAGATGGTCCAATCCAACCACATACACAAGAAACTCGTGACAATATCACGCGCCTGGGCTCAGCTCGGGCACTGTAAACACAACCGTATGGCGAGGTCTGTTGAAAGAATGCATGGATGTTGAGACGTTGAAGGCCAGAGAGAAAGCTGTTCAATGCCGATGGTATTCGAAAGAGGAACTCGAAAATTTAGCCCAGACTACGACGGTCTTAGCTTCACGTAAACAGTATTTCAGCGATGTGGACAATATAATATCGCTGAACAAGAACCCGGTCTTTATGGAGATCGGACGGGCAGCATAAACGTTAAAAACTCCGGACATGAGCTGAGCAGAAGCGTATTCCAGAGTGATCACTCAGTACAAACACACGATTTTTAAGACAAAAGCGTCAAAGGCAAAAGTTGATTATTGTGGGCATATAAAAGCTCACGGCCTGACCTACCCAGATATTCGCCGCCAGGATCACCGACGATATAACTGACGCCACACAAAGCCATTGGTGAACTACAGGATGTTGCCGGTCGATTATGTCCGCCTCACCGCCCGGAAACAACGCCCGTCTGTGTCCATCTTAACGTCAGTCAACGTCCGCTTAACGCGTTCACCCGTTCAGGCCCGTCTACAAACAAACCGTAGCCGAAAGACACAGTTGACGTTGAACCCTTTAACCCTTCAACATGGCTGATCGTTATAAAACACTTTTCTGCATAGGCATATACTCAAGATCAAAGGTCAATCCATCACCAGGGGCCGCTCCATACAACGCACAGACAATCCACGCACACACCATACTTAAGCTACCTGAAAGCCTACTTCAAATGACCTTTCTATACTAGTATCATAGTACGTATGTGCGCGCGATGACGTCACTTCCAGTACATACTGCTATCCCCAGAATTCACACCTGTTTCAAGGTCACGGAACCCGAACTATCCTACAATGCATCTCCACCTCACAAAATATACACACACTTTCCACACCACCCCATCCCTCTCTCTCTCTCTCATCCAGTGGTACCCCACGAATCAGTTAAATCCAAACGAGGGGGACGTGTATTCTCCCATTGTCAGAATGTGTAACCTCATAAGCTGTCGGATATCTGGCAGTAGGAGGTATACAATTTGACACTATGAGAATGTCAGATGTGGTACGCTGGAAAAATTGAGTCACTCGCACGGATCCACATACTGTATATCCAGAAAATAATTACCACGATGATTAAATTAGAATATATTACTTGAACAATCCACATTCAGAGAAAATGCTCCCTTTAAACCGAAAGAGCTAGTTTCTACTAATGCTAATCAGTGACTTGCACACAATTTGGGATAAACTTTAGCAGTGGCAGATGCATTGAGACGCGGTTCGCTTTGCGGTTCCTTCATCCTGCTACTCCCCTATCTCTTTAACCTGGGGCGCGATTTTAAAATATTCATAAATGGTGTAAATATGATAAATAAGGACAATATGCCTACATCAGGTCGAAAATAGCCCAGTTTTCATTGATTGAAATATGTTCTAGGCAAAATAGATATAGAAGAGAGACGATGAACGAACCACTGTGCAAACCGCGTCTCGGTGCAGCTCTTCGTTGAGGGATTAACTTGGATGTTGTACAAGAGGAGGATTGGAACACTACAAGTGGTATATTTCCGGTTTCGGTGCTTGTCCTGCTTGCCCTGCTAGGCAATCTGATTAAACCTCAGATTTAATAACCGCTCCTATATCTGACATGTCGCTAATTAAGATCTAGGACAGTTCCTATAACAAATCCGTCAGATGAACTCCGAATCAAATAGTTTCCGGGTCAAATAGTCGCCCAATGAGACGGTTAATCTCCTAATCTCCATTGTTGTTGAGATGCAGTTATGAACTGATTTTATGAAACAAAATAACCGTACCTATATATCCAGCAGTGCAAGAAATATCCCTTGATCTTTTCACCTGGTCTGTCATTGAAGAGAGCAACGGGGAGCAAATAATAATCTTCGGTGATCGCTCATGGACTGGAGTCGACTGCAAGAACTTCGTCAGCCGCCTGGTTCGATTTTTCTGCGTCTCGTCCGTACACTCGGCAACATAAAGATTTCCCGTAGCCGGTAGGAAGAACGACTGTACAGTGTCTTTTACGTAGCATGCAAGAAAGCATCTGCAGTTGCTCCTGCTTTAATGCGGGCACGTTAAATTCATGGCACACCATAACTTTCGATCTCGCCCTTGAACTTGGCCGCCACTGAATATAGGGCGCTTTCCATTTCGCGTAGTCGTCGTGGCCGCTGGCCTTGCATTGATTGTGCACGTTCCGTTTACTGTGCCGGAGCAATGCTGGCGTTTCCTTCAAATGGAAAGCACCAATAAGCACCTCTTCGCCTGTTGAGGCTGGACTGTGATTGGTCGTCAGTCTGACATGCGCGACAGATTTAAGATAGGAACTGTCCCAGATCTTAATTAGTTAGTTAGACAATAAACGCATCATCACCAGATTAAGACTAGGCAAAACCGGACTTAAATCACATCTGTCCATGCTTCTGAAAAACACCTCACCACTCTGTACCGCATGAAACAATGTAGAAGAAACAATAGAACATGTCCTACTTGAATGCCCAATCCACTACCCACAACGTGAGGCACTTAGAAACGAATTAAAAAAATTCAACACTCCCTTAACATTACCAGCGTTATTAAACCCTAAGCCCCCCATTAGAAATCAGGTATTCAAGTCCTTAATAAATTTTATCAAAACTGCTGGTTATTATTCCAGTATATAATACTACCGCCGTACATGCGCAGTCAACATTATTTTTATTTTTTTTCTTCTTCCACATAATCAACTACTAGTACATCAAGTACTATGACAACAAATGGTATGGTTGCAGCGGAGTTACCTTGATACTGAGGGCCGTGTGCACCATAGCCATACAAAACATTATGGCCATAATAAACTATCCATACACAACATCCGGCCAAAATGTCACAGACACATTTAGAAATAAAATAGGCATGGCAACAACGGAGTTACCTTGATACTGAGGGCCGTCTGTTTTACTGTCCTACAAAACAAATGATGGCCAAATCTAATTGAATTCATGGTAACAATAGCACGGCCAAATCGCATATAGCGAACAGTATTCGGCATAAAATATCTGAAATGGTGATGGCGGAGTTACCTTGACACTGAGGGCCGTCTATCTCATTGTCGTAAAAATTCTTTATGACCATCAAACGATAATGTATACGGAAATAATACCGAGCTGTTTATTTGTGTATTCACCTAGTACTGAATCTATCGAAATGTTTAGTTATTTATTCATTTGTTTATCTATTTACTCACTTAATTATATATTGCTATTTATATTATGTGACGGTAGGGAGGAAGATATTCCTACGAAGTAGGCTACAGATCGCAAATTGTCCGGTAATGAGTGAGTCCATCCGAATCCTTTCGTCGGCAAAATAAGGAGAACCGCTGACATTAGAACCTTGATTTTTGGCATGAACGTGCTTTAGATTTATAATTAACACCTCAGTATATTGTTATATATATGTAAGCTGTAGCCTGTAACGTGTATCCTGTTTCACATCCAAACATGTCATCATTGCCAAGAAAACTGTGGTCCGTTTTGCTCCAGCGTTTTATCGCATTTAATGAGTAGGCCTATCAGTTACTCTCCGGCTAAAAATACCCTACTGCATATACCCTCAAAAATTCAGCGCTGTTTGCACAACGAAGCTGGGGTGGTTTAACGTTTATCATAAAGAAAATCACCGATCAACTGCCATAGAATATAATGTGAAACAAGGAAACCGGAATAGTACATTCGTCAGATTGCCGATACCCAAAATGTGTTGTCTCATATATCTAGATAACAACGTGATGTAGAGACGCTATTTATTCGTCTTTGTACCGGTTATGCTCAGGAGAATCACATAGAATCATTATTATCTTGTGCATAGAAGGTTTTGGTCTCGAGTTGAATTACCATAAACTACATAAATGCTACCTTTCTATACTATAGTACTATATATAAAAATTTGGTGTATTGTTGGGAAAATAATGTGATTTAAAAAGTTGTTTTGATCCTGGACAAGGGCACTAAAAACCACTAAAGAGATGTAGATGTATTTTCACACGTAAAGCTTGAAATCTAGTGAACCTATATTATTCAATCTGTTTCCTTTAAAAAAAAAATGTAAAATTAAATCGGTGATCGTTATTTATTTTGGAATGAAGGCGCATTAGGAGACTGTTACCAACAAGTTCTGAGCTGACCTATTTTTGATGGAAATTTCTGGTGATTTTTGATGAAAATCAGTGGCGATTCTGACTTGGGCGGTGCCCATCTTAATATAGGCAGGATTTCAACTGGGGGTGGGGATTTCCAAGAGTTCAGTTCGCGTTCGAGTCCTAATGCCTACTGTACTTCGTAGGTCCTGTGACGTTAGTCACACTGCTCATGTATCAAAGTATTGCATCGAAAACCAATAGAAAACAAGAATGACTACAAGCCTTCTATTTCATATGATACAGGTACGGCACACCGAAGACCACAGACGAGTTGGACAAGACCTGAAACAGATAAGAAGACGGATGACGATTACAGGAATACCAACAGCGCCTTGAGTGACAACGCCGCACAGCAAGAACATCCAAAATCAGAATACTCGACCCTAGACCACACCAGACACGCTACCCCTTAGATGTCATCGAACTGACGCTTCAACACAGAATATGATTCTTTGACTTTCACGCAATATAGGACGTAGACCTGCCGTTCTGTATCCCAATACATACTCCAAGCAATTGTTACAGGCACAGATTTCTGGAAGGACCCACCCTGTTCCCAAGGGCGTCGTTAGGGAAGTCGCCTCGAAGAATCCTGAAGACGCCCTGGTTCTCCCAGTTTTTTCTGGACGGCTTTGTGCGTACTATGGGGTACCAAGACAAAGGAATCATCCACGCGATTATAACACATATTTATCAGTATAACTTAACCAATAACGGACTTAATGACTTGTACATAGCGACTCTTCTCTACTAGTATTTATATTTCCTCATTGTTATTGTTATTCATTATTTAATTATTTATTTTCCTACGAAGTAGGCTACAGATCGCAAATTGTCCGGTAATGAGTCAGTCAGTCCATCCGAATCCTTTCGTCGGCAAAATAAGGAGAACCGTTGACATTAGAACGTTGATTTTTGGCATGAAAGTGCATTAGGGCATTGTTACCAGCAAGTTCTGAGCTGATCGAATTCTGATGAAAATTTGATTTATAATTAATTTTTTATTATTTATTGATGACTCGAGTGCACTGTCATGCCCATCAGGAACCCTTGGCTGTATTCTTCACTGTGACTTTTAAGCGCCTGGGACTAACTTCGGCCGCCCAGCACTAAAGCAAAAAAAAAATGATGCGCCCAGCTCTCGAAAATATCAGTAACTTTAATGGTACTTGCCAAAATATGTCGGCATTATACGTTTCCAGGTAGCTCCGCCATGTTTTCCCTAATAGTCCACGCCACGCTCCCCGAACATCTGCCGTAAACTGTTGGAAATATTGGGGAACCGTCGAGATCATGCTGGTCGTTGTTAGCCGGTGGTATTGCGGAAGGCTACCGAAATCCCAGAATCTCGCGTCAGGCGAGCTGTATATGCCACGATGCATGAAGGAAGGAAATCATTTGATCGGAGAATGGAGGTTGTTATTTCGTCTCTCTACGAATATCACTTGACATGTATTTTATAAATCAATGTCATGAAGCGCCAAGCAACTTTGAAAAATCAGAGGTTCAATGAAGGTAAATCTTTTGTTGGCTTTCGGTAGTCGTTGTTGTTGTTCTAAAACGTCAGCTTCCAAAACATATTTTAATTATATATATATTAAATGCACACATGCATGTGTGCGCTCGCTCGTACGTGGTAATCAGTCTATTAGATCTACATGTACTATGAGATATCTATAATATGGCTAGTTTAACAGTGCGCTTGAATCCACTATTAAACTGGAGATTCCTGAGTAATCTATTTTTAGCCTAACATGTAATGTTGACACACATTCCGATGGTATCCGTTTTCACTCATTTGCTGGTCTTGGAATTTCGTTGAGATTGAAGGCATATTATACTGCACGTTTTATATATCCAGCCTATACAACATTGCATCATTTCTTCAGTTCAGTCATTAGTTAAAAAATGTTCTACCTCAAAAAAAAAAAAAAAAATGACTGGATTTTATGAGAGAAATTACTAAATTTAAACACAACAATGACCCTATTATATGTTATTACTGAAGAAATCGATAATAAAATCATCGTTGTGTTTTAAATTCAGTAACCTATAACCAGTTGTTTATTTTGTTCGTGTGTGCTTTATTGTTCATTGATTATTATTATGTACCCTCTTCAGATGAGGTACCTTGAAGTTGAATGCCAAATAAATATATCCATGGAGAATGGCTCTCTAGTGATGCCTGATTTGATTCTTGCATTCTAACAAATCTCTGATCTTGACCTTTCTCACTTCAAATTTGTGTTTCTTATCCAGTTTCCTGTCTTATTTAGGACTACAAACATTTACTTCTCAACTGCTCTGACAGAGCATCATTCCCTACCCTAATTTAAGAAAAATCGCCTAATGCCGAGAGGGGGGGTGGGGGGCTCTCGGACTCTCCCCCCAACACTTCGTGCTGTACTGCTGGGCTGATCATTCTCCAGGGTAATAGAAACTGAGGGCGATAATAGTTGCTACGCTAATGACTCACCAGCGGTGACATCTGGAAAAGTTAATAGTTCCCACTGTCAATTAGAGACGCTATATAAATTCTCTCATGGTAGCACACAGGGCCCCCAAGACATCTCTCGAGTACACACTTAAATTATCTCAACCACTATTTCGTAGGTCCAGTGACGTTAGTCACACTGCCATGTTAATATCTAGCGCTGCAAAAGATCTTAAATTAACGAAGAAATGTACCGTGAAATTTAAATAAAACATTGAGTTGATGGGCCGTGAAATCCATATGGGAAACGGCCCTTTAACTACATTTTCAATCAATCAGATCTTAATTAGCGACATGTCAGATATAGGAGCGGTTATTAAATCTGAGTTTTCATCAGATTGCCCTTCCAGGGATATATTTCGCTGGGCAACTGGGCAAGTGCACAAATTAGAAACGAAGGGAGGTAACCTTGTATGGAAGACAGATGAGCAATTGATATACCAGTAAGACACTTGACACCAGCCACGTTATTCCAACATTCCATGTTTCCCCATGGTCGGTGTGAACAGAGACCCAAATTATCCTCATCACCATTACACTCTAGGTTGGCAAGTGCTATGGGGTACGGACCTGCGCCGCCCTCATACTGCATAATAGGCACGGGTGTGGCTCTGAAAATAGATAAAAATACGTACATGTATACGGTGGCCCAAAGGAGACATCGACTTTTAAAACCTTTTTCACATTTTTTTATTACTTATTACACCGGGGCAGAAACGATGAAAGCTTTCCACAGCAGATGAAAGGTTTACATCGCCATGATCGCGGTGCAAACGTGTACCCCGCGGTGTAAACCTTTCAACCGCGGTGGAAAGGTTTCATAAACTAAATGGGCGAAAATTTTGGGAAAACACCCCGAAAAATCAGAAAATAAAACATCGCTAAGCTCTCTCATTATTACTGATCGGTAATATACATTTTCTGTGCTAATACAAGTGTCAGATCCAGCAGTCAGTAGCCAGTCGTCGCCAGAAATAAATTCCATGTCTTAAACACGTGGTCACAAGGCGGTCCCGTCTACCACAATCGGGTTGATCGCAAATTGCCTGGGATAATTAATAGTTCGGATTCCTGGGCACTGAATTGCTGGAAGATTTATAGGGCCCACTACAAGAATGCTTAACCTACCCATCAAAGCCAAGCTGTCTGCACATAACTGCGGCATCCTTGGTACCCCAGCCGTACCCACAGACGGTGCCCCATCCTCCATCATGATAGACTTCGACACGCCCCTCTGTATTGGTAGCACTACCAGAAAGTCGGACCGGAATTGAACTTGTATCTGAAGTTGAAAAGATATTTATTCAGGTGTGTGTTTTTTCTTAAAGGATTTCAAATCACGGGTGTGGCTCCGTACAGATGAATCATTTGTTTATAGCGAATTATTCCAAATATATGACGGAACTGAAATCCAAACTATTTACCAATTTACCAATGAATACAATAATTACTGCTTTTCTACATTTTCCCCCCCCTCACTCGTTACCGCTGCTTTAGGTACGCAACATTTCACAGTCTGTACAATCGATTTTGGCTATTGAGGTAAGAACAATGCGAAAAATGGACGACAGACATAACAAAAAATACAGTCACTTATACTCTATGTCTGACGCTCTGGGTTATCAAGTCAGAAAGTTCAGGTCCTTATTTGCATTTCATTCTGGAGAAAACCTGGTAAGCAAGGGTGAGGAGTGGGAGAGAAGGGGACAAATTAAGGAGCTGGTTTGTCATTTTGGCTATCAGGAGTATACATTGTATTCTTCATAGGGGATATGGGGTTATTCAGATATTGGGGAGCGGGTTCGTATTCGTCCAAACCTTCAGTAACACAGACTGTATTCATCTATCGAGCTGATTTGCTTCTTTTGAATAAAACAAATCAATGAAAAAACATTTAGAAGCAAAATATTTCAAACCTGGTTCACAGTCCACTCCAGCACTCCGACGACCTCGACAGTTAAGTCTACTGGCCAAGGGTGTATAATCGCACTGCATCAATGAAGTTTCATTTCCGGCACAGCCATTAATAACTTGAATCCAGCTAGGTCCCTCTATCGAGCCATAATGAGAGTTGATGGCTGGCCAAACCACGTTGCTATGAAATCAGACGATAATAAGCATATGGACTTATATTTATACCGATGTAAAAGTCAGACTCAATCCTAACTGTAATGACGTCTTCTATGCTTCATATGCTATTTTCAAGTATCGACACCGCAGTCTTTTGTCATCCTTGCTTCAAATACTTGAGATTATATTTTGGTATTGTCCGATCGCATATTTACCCAGTGCATTACACATTTTCCCGTTATACCTCTACGCTACATAAAGGAAATACCCGTAAAACCCCTCACTTATCAACTATCTCTTACATGTATTTACCCGGTATGTCGTACTTTTATTCAACATATCCCATACTTAACCCTATCTGGCCTGGACTTTTTGGCATGTATCCTGGCCTGGGGGGGGGGCGGGGAAGGAGGCAAAGGCAATTATTTTTCTTACCCCTTGAGCTAGGGAGCTGAAACTTACCACACCATACCCTTGGGTCAACCTCTACCAGAAAATGTAAAAAAAAATCCAAGCTGGCCGCTTCGATAACGTTACATTGACGTCATTTTCAAAAGCGACATTTTTTGGTGGATTTTCGAATTTTTTTTGATGCAATTTCTCCGCAAAAACTGCATGATAAATTAGTAAATAGTAATGTGATGTGAGATAAAATAGTTTTGACCACCTTTCATCGCGGAAAAACAGACATTTTGAAGAAATATGTCGAAAAAATCACTTTTCTGGTACCCCGCGTGGTCGCCATCTTGAATTTACCCATGCTCCTTTGCTCGGGGGTGATGCAAATAGGCTCAAAATGACCCCAATATGATAAACGATAAAGTCACGGAGTTCCAGTTCTAAATTTTTTGTCGTTCCGGAGATAGCGCAGAAACTTTAGTAGGGGGCTTGATACGGAAGAGTGACTAGCCAAAGCGAGCGTAGTTGACTCCGTCGAAAAATTAAACCCCGGTATATCTCACATCTATGGTGGCCGATAAGGGACATCGCTGCATTGTCTCGGGCATGTGTGTTGGTAACACGAAGGCAGGATGCGAAGGCGCGAGGCCAGAATGCAAACCGCGACTTCGCATCCTGGCTTCGCACTTCGCATCCTGGCTACGCGCTTCGCATCCTGGCTTCGCCACTTATATATCTCACACTTAAACCAGGGATATTCCCACACTGACCTGCCCAATCACTGTTTTTCCACATCGTACCGTATATGTCCTCATTTAATCCGGTTTTAAGAGCTGCATGTACCATACTATCATACTTTGTCATGTGACATTTGTCAGTGAATCTAATGGATTTTAATATCTTCAATACAATAATAACTAAATATATCTCACACTTACCCGGAATAGCCCAGCATTCTGCAAACAACCCGTGCCTCGTTCGCATCGAAAAAACTGCTACAGACCATACCCCATTGACCGTCGATAAAGACTTGGATAGTGCCCTCACCCGCACGATGTCCGTGAACCAACCGGATGGGCAGATCATAGACTGTGTCAGCTGTGGAGAGAAGATGAGAGTAAGTTATATACTAAACATACAGGATGAGTTCTGCTAGAATATTCTAGTCGCTATTCCCGTAGTTTGTCCATCAATGGTGGCTACGGACCATTGTTTCTCCGTAAGCAGTCACGAGACACCTGATTCATACATGTCTCACGGAGATGAGAAGCGATGTACATGGTTATTATATTCGTGTACATGCAATGGCACACGGTTTGGTATGGATCTTACATGAAACATACTTAGCATGTTGCTAATGTGCACTTGCAGGTTTTTTGTGGGTTTCGATGAATTCCCCCAGAGTTATTGTCCTTTGTCGTCAACGTGAACATATGTTTGTCAGGCTCATATCTCGGTTACTGCTTGATAGACAATTTCCAAAAATCTACATGGAAGATGCTTGGTATATTTTAGGTGGTACGTTGTCAGTTGTTTTTTTCATCCATACTTTATTTTGAACTACAGACCAATATCTGTTAGCAAAGTGCTTGAAAAAATAGCAGCTAAACGTATTAAGGAATTTCTCGCCAAGTATTCCATTCTCTGTTCAAATCAATTTGAATTTAGATCAAATAAGTCTACCTTCTTAGCTATTTTGTCTCTCTACGAACCACCAGCTGTCGCTGTCAAGGATTCCAAGCTGTATAGCGTTATCACATGTTTTTAGATCTACCCACAGTGTTTGATACAGTGGAAAGGAAGCATAGGGTTTCAATTAACGGCGTGTTTTCAAATTGGTGTTTTATCCCATCTGGTGTTCCCCAGGGATCAATTTTAGGCCCCACTTTATTTTTATTATACATTAACGACCTCTCCCCAATGTAAGATTTTCCAAATGTTTATAATTTACTGAAGATGCCAATTTTATTGAATTTATAGATATGGGAGAAGATTTTTGTTTTTGTTTTTTTTTCACTGCAGAGTGATATTGACCGTGTATGTCAATGGTGTAACACTTGGAAACTGACAACTCAATATCACAAAATATTTATTTATAAACTTCACAACAAAAACATTAAAAACTGACTTTATGTATATAATGTAGGCAAGTGCTTGAGTACCGAGTGTGAAAGAGGTGAAAGATGTGTGTGTGATTTTATTGGAAATCATTCTTTTTATAAATCCCACACAGAAAAGATTGCCAGTAAGTCTAAACAAATGTTAGGTTTTATACGAAGAAATTGTCAATCTTTCTCCAGTCAATCTGGAATTAAATCACTATATATATCTCTAGTCAGAAACAAGTTAGACCACGCGTGCGAGGTTTGGTCTCCACGTCAGAAATTTTAAATGTTTTATTCCATATTCCGGAGACAACTATTTTCACTATGTAAATATTTTAACCTTCCGTCATTGGAAAATCGACGGGAGTACTTTGATTTTATGTTTTTATATCGATGTGTCCACAGTTATTTTAACTCCAATTATCTTACGAATCAAATATCTTACCATGTACATTCACGTGCTTCCAGACAGAAAAAGACATTTTATTCCCCAGCATCTCGCATTTTAATCAGAAGCAATCATGTTCTTTTATGCTCATAATGCTCTTACAATTCTTTACAATCGCATTTAGACATTTATTTTACCTGTTTTATAATCTAAGTGTGGAAATACGGTATTCTATTGTATGCAAAACCATTTCAATATATCTTTACATGTAATTCTAATGTCAAGTAATGATTTAATCCGAAATATACACTTGTATGTATAATATTATACCCAGTGCCTAATTTATGTATTCATTCTAATTACATATTGTGATATTGATTTATTACTCGTTGTACTTAGATGCTCAATATTGTGATTTTCTCATATTCATTGTTATCTGTACATGCTTTGTGATCGTCTCTGCAAATGGATCCCTTGGATCGATAGGGATTGAACTTAAATAAACAAAAAAAAATCACAACATTCTTCTCGCGAAGTTAGAGTACTATGGGTTCCGAAGGAAACGCAATCTGTGGTTCAGGAGTTACTTCTTTTACCGTCATCAGTCTGTCAATTTCAATGGCACAACCTTGGATCTCAAGGGGTCCCACAAAGCTTAATATTAGGCCTCATGATATTTTTAGCCCACCATCACCAGATGGTGGGCTGTTCAAATCGCTTTTTGTCCGTGGTCCGTCCGTCCGTCGTCCGTCCGTAAACAATTCTTGTTATCGCGATTTCTCAGGAACTACTGCATGGATCTTTCTCAAATTTGGTACACAGGTTCCCCTTGGGGTGTAGTTGTGCAAGATACTTTTTCTGGTCCGATTCGAAAATCCAATATGGCCACAAGGCGGCCATCTTGGATTTCCCCATGAAACCTTGTTATCGCGATAGAGCATGGATCTCTCAAATTTGGTACACAGGTTCCCCTTGGGGCCTAGTTGTGCAAGATACCTTTTCTGGTCCGATTCGAAAATCCAATATGGCCACCAGGCAGCCATCTTGGATTTCCACATGAACCTTTGTTATCGTGATTTCTCAGGAAGTACTGCATGGATCTTTCTCAAATTTGGCACACAGGTTCCCCATGCGGTCTAGTTGTGCAGGATACTTTTTTCGGTCCGATTCGAAAAACCAATATGTCCACCAGGCAGCCATCTTGGATTCCCCTATGAATCTTTGTTATCGTGATTTCTCAGCAACTGCTGCATGGATCTTTCTCAAAGTTGGTAGACAGGCTCCTCTTGGGGTCCAGTTGTGCAAGATATCTTGTTCTGTTCCGATTCGAAAATCCAATATGGCCACAAGGCGGCCGTCTTGGATTTCCCCATGAAACCTTGTTATCGCGATTTTTCAGGAACTGCTGCATGGATCTTTCTCAAATTTGGTACACAGGTTCCCCTTGGGGTCTAGCTGTGCAAGATACCTTTTCTGGTCCGATTCGAAAATCCAATATGGCCACCAGGCAGCCATCTTGGATTTCCCCGTGAACTTTTGTTATCATGATTTCTCAAGAAGTCCTGCATGGATCTTTCTCAAATTTGGTACACAGGTTCCCCATGGGGTCTAGTTGTGCATGATACCTTTTTGGCCCGATTCGAAAATCCAATTTCCTCATGAAATTTTGTTATCGTGAATTCTCAGGAACTACTGCATGGATCTTTGTCAAATTTGGTACACAGGTTCCCCTTGTGGTCTACTTGTGCAAGATACCTTTCCTGGTCCGATTCCAAAATCCAATATGGCCACCAGGGGGCCATCTTGGATTTCTCTATGAAACTTTGTTATTGCGATTTCTCAGGAACTACCGCGTGGATCTTTCTCAAATTTGGTACACAGGTTCCCCTTGGGGTCTAGTTGTTCAAGATACCTTTTCTGGTTCGATTCGAAAATCCAGTATGGCCACCAGGCAGCCATCTTGGATTTCCCCGTGAACTTTTGTTATCATGATTTCTCAAGAAGTCCTGCATGGATCTTTCTCAAATTAGGTACACAGGTTTCCCTTGGGGTCCAGGTGTGCAAGATACCTTTTCTGGTCCGATTCGAAAATCCAGTATGGCCACCAGGCAGCCATCTTGGATTTCCCCGTGAACCTTTGTTATCGTGATTTCTCAGGCAGTACTGCATGGACCTTTCTCAAATTTGGTACACAGGTTCCCCATGGGGTCTAGTTGTGCACGATACCTTTTTGGCCCGATTCGAATATCCAATATGGCCACCAGGCGGCCATTTTGAATTTCCCCATGAAATGTTGTTATTGCGATTTCTCAGGAACTACCGCATGGATCTTTCTCAAATTTGGTACACTGGTTTCCCTTGGTGTCTAGTTGTGCAAGATAATTCGAAAATCCAGCATGGCCACCAGGCGGCCATGTTGGATTTCCCCATGAAACTTTATCGTGATTTCTCCAGAAGTACTGCGTGGATCTTTCTCAAATTTGGTACACAGGTTCCCCATGGGGTCTAGTTGTGCAAGATACCATTTTCGGTCCGATTCGAAAATCCAGTATGGCCACCAGGCGGCCATCTTGGATTTCCCCATGAAACTTTATCGTGATTTCTCCAGAAGTACTGCGTGGATCTTTCTCAAATTTGGTACACATGGGGTCTAGTTGTGCAAGATACCATTTTCGATTCGAAAATCCAGTATGGCCACCAGGCGGCCATCTTGGATTTCCCCATGAAACTTTATCGTGATTTCTCCAGAAGTACTGCGTGGATCTTTCTCAAATTTGGTACACAGGTTCCCCATGGGGTCCAGTTGTGCATGATACCTTTTTGGCCCGATTCCAAGATCCAATATGGCCACCAGGCGGCCATGTTGAATTTCCCCATGAAATGTTGTTATTGCGATTTCTCAGGAACTTCCGCATGGATCTTTCTCAAATTTGGTACACTGGTTCCCCTTGGTGTCTAGTTGTGCAAGATACCTTTTCTGGTCCGATTCGAAAATCCAGTATGGCCACCAGGCGGCCATCTTGGATTTTCCCATGAAACTTTATCGTGATTTCTCCAGAAGTACTGCGTGGATCTTTCTCAAATTTGGTACACAGGTTCCCCATGGGGTCTAGTTGTGCAAGATACCATTTTCGGTCCGATTCGAAAATCCAGTATGGCCACCAGGCGGCCATCTTGGATTTCCCCATGAAACTTTATCGTGATTTCTCCAGAAATACTGCGTGGATCTTTCTCAAATTTGGTACACAGGTTCCCCTTGGGGTCTAGTTGTGGAAGATACCTTTTTTGGTCCGATTCCAAAATCCAATATGGCCACCAGGTGACCAACATGGATTTTCCCATGAAATTTTGTTATCGTGATTTCTCAGGAAGTTACACTGCATGGATCTTTCTAAAATTTGGTACACATGTCCCACATGGGGCCTAGTTGTGCAAGATAACGTTTTTGGTTAAGCTTCAAATTAATACGGTATTTCAGAGTTGTGACGTTGCATCACAAGAGTAGGCGGATCAAACGGTGGGGCATATTCTATATATTGACTATAGAAAATATCCATACCTTCACCTTCTATATCAAGGAGTTCAAATGATTCCGAATTAAAATGTATTTCTTCAAATTTTAAAACAGTTTACTTTACTCCATGCCATTGCAAGTGAACTGCCCCACCGTTTCGTCTGCCGACGGGTCGGCTACACGAAGGGACGTCACTCTTGTGCCACAACGTCACAGCTCGACAACTGTAGACTACTGCGTGTTTCGATCCAAGAGAGATACTCAGGATTCAGACACTTTCAAAGTTTCAACATTACTGCACAGACCGGATCCCTTCAGTATTAAGTTTTGTACCATCTTGCTATTTTCGAGCATGGTATCTTAAAAAAGATAACTCAAACTAGCCCAGTAAACAGAACAGAAATAGCATTCGTTCCTCATTATAAAAGCTTAAGTATGTTTCATAGCTCATGTGAAAGTGTCAAGGAGATTTGTCTTCGCTTCCACGTGCGAAAACAAATACTACAAAATGAAGATGAAGGATCCTCTGGACATTCACTTTCAGACTAACTTTGCTCATTTCACTTGTACTACATTGTATAACAACCGACATCAAGTACAGTTTCTAGAAATCTTGAAACTCCTGAAACTTAGAAAGATAATATCTTGGTGTTTTCCAGTGTCCCTTTTTCGATCTTTTTTGCTCAAATTCGAAATTGTGCAAACAAAATTACAAATCATTCGTTTGTTCTTAGTAACAACGGACAAAAAGATCCTCTTGTCATTAGCTTACAATTATCGGACAATGGTGGGCGTTAGTATATGTAAATGATTTGAATACGGCCACAATGCTACTGCAAATAACGTTGTCTCACGAAGACCCTAATCAATTATTTGATATTATATCACGATAATGTCTCCTCTAATATGTTAATGCGTAGTGTAAGTAAAACGAACTTCGTGCTTGTGAACCCAATGGCAGTGCAAGGGTGGACTATGTATCACAGCCATGTATTTTGGGTGAAAATAACAAAAAAAACTATCTTAAGTTTCTTGACGTCTTTGTGAACGATATGCGTGGTCCGTCCGTCTGTCTGTTCAGCTGGCTTGTTAAAAGAATATCCATCGAAGGATTATTGACAGACTTTCAAAATTCATATGCAACTGGAGATGAGTCAGAAACTAGTCAAATTCTAGTTAATGGAGTAGGTTTTCAAGGGTTATAGCTAGGTTTCCCAAATTCATACCACTGGTGATGAGCTAGAAGCATATACAAGTTGATCGACCATGATCTATTTTATCGAGGCCTCTCGCACGGGACTGACCCACCCAGCACTAGTATTTGTGCTTTACCAAGAAAGTGTCATCCTAAAAATAATTGGATATAAATGCTTACCTACTTTTTAAATGACATTAGTATATATATATTTTATCAAGGTTTAGTTTATGCCATATGGTTTAAGATTATAGCTATGCTTTCCAAATTTATGCTACCCGTGATAGTCTAGATTACAAGCGTCTAGTCCGTCATTCATAATCCAGCCGTCGTCCACCAGAGAATATCCGCGTCCATAATCCAAAGACCTATTCCATTTCCATATAACAGTATTAGCACCAAATTCAAAAAGACAAAAGTATACATAACATAGGCTTGTTTCCTGCAAGAGAGAAGCGGTCAACAATTTTCAATGATGCCGGCAAGACATCATGATGTTCCAAAATATCAAATCCGTATCGCTGATCAGTATTATTAATCCATAATATTCGTTATAGAGTCGTCATCTAAAAATGATGTACCTCAGTCACGCTTTGATTGTGACTGTTCATATGAGTACCATGAGGATCTTGAAGTACATGGCTCATACGGCCCCTAGCCCCGGGTTAAGCGGAATTAGACACATGTTACGAAACGTAGCCCCATAGATCTTGCACGCTACGTTCGTATTTTGCTATCAGCATGCGATATGTATCGCCAAATTTGAGAAACTTTGAGTGGAGGCGCTTGGTGGAATAGTTCTGTTTATAAGTTTCTGCAACAATGTTTTGTGACGTTGATTAAAATCGTCACATTTAACACAGGATCTAGCAAATGCTACCAAGCGAGATATGTATACGCCATATGCAGGTCCCACTGGAATATTACTGTCCAGAAAGGGATAGTTTACGATGTCGAAATTGTAATCATCTCTTTTGTCATAAAGTCGACGAGAGAATGCCCGCTTCATTTTTATAGAGATATAGATCTAAATATGATGTGCCTGTAGGGCTATCTGTAGTTTCCTTCAAATCCAGTGAAGGTGGATATATATCCTTCACTGCGTCATTTATATAGCGATTATCCACAGCGAGAAGATCGTCTATATAACGTTTGGTGAATGAGAAGGAACGGGCTTTGAATGGACCGGTTTTTGAAAGCGCCTGCATATAGTCATATTCATAAGAGAACAGATACAGGTCAGCCAACAGGGGTGCACAATTAGTACCCATTGGAATACCTATGCTGCTGATATATTGTGTTGCCAAATTTCACATAGATATTTTTAATGAGAAATTCAAGCAACTCTATAAACAAAGAAACATCCCATGAATGATATCTCTTGTATGTAGTCGAGCTAAAGAATGCTTTATGGCTTCCGACATTAATATATCTACGATCAGTTTTCTTGAACACAGATACTATTAATGACCTTATACGGTCAATAAGGTCCTGATGAGGGGTTGTAGTATAGAGAGTCGAGAAATCCCATGTGGATACATGTCTGTACGGTATGTGACCTTTAGCATCAAGTTCTTCCGTAAGACATTTTGAGTTTTTCAATATCCACATACATTCAACGCCAGAGTTCTTGAAAATAGTGCCGCAATACCTTTCCCAAAATGCTTTTACCTCCTGAAGGGCCCTCGTCAATAGGGTTGAAAGAAGCTTGGTGGTGCAGCTTCTAGAACCAGCTATGAATCTAGCTTTGTATGGTGATTTATGAATTTTGGGAGTCCAGTATATTTTTGGTATGTCGCTATGATTGGTTGGAAGACAAATACCTCTTTCCTTGAGAAACTTTTTGTGATTGTTAAATAAATCTTCCAGAGTAAATGCATATACAAGTTGGCCGACCCTGACCTATATTTTCAATGTCAAATTCTAAATACGCATAGGGCTAACTTTTGGGGGATTTAGCTGGGTTTTCCACATTCAGACCACATGTAATGCATGATGAGTCAGTTTGTTGGAGATGACCGTGACCGTTTTTTATCCAATTAATTATTTTTTCACGACAGTTAATGAAGGATCATACCTAGATTCCTAAGAGGTGTGTCTCTTAAGTTTTAGTTTCTGCAATCAAACGTGTGTTCGGGCTTATTGAAGCCTACAAAACTCCTGTTAAATCATAGCAGGGCTGATCCTGGTATTCTTTCAATGTTTATTTGCCACATTTGTGCTGAATTTCTATTTTCCTATATTTATCAGAATATTCTATTCATGGATATTTATAGCAAGTACATGATTCATATTTTCACACTGGTCTCCGACTGTCACCCGTTCCTTTGAACCCTTATAACTATTTTTCTCTTGTATTTAGCGAAACCTTTATTTATATTTATATTTTCTGGGGCTGCCATGACCCCAGTGATGGCCCTAAGTCATTTTCGCCTTCTTCCTGTTACTTGTTTGCTTGAAAATTTTGATTGTCTTGAAAGAAACAAATCATAGCGAAACTTCACACAAACGTCATCCTTGATGCAGTAGGAATATGTTTATAAAAGATATTTAAAATGATTTCTGAACTTAATCAGTTTTAGTATCGTTACTCACTTTTGAAATGCAAACTTTCAATGTCTCGTACCTCCAAAGTTGTTGACTTTGTCAGTATATGGTCAATCGGTAGTCTGAGTCAAGTAGGTTGTATAATTGACTTGCTGATCTAAGCATTGACTGTCTATTTAATGATCGAAAACCGTCAACCATATGTTTGATCAAAACCCATCCATGGTTGAGCCCACATCACAGTCATGACTTTCATGTATATTCACAGCAAAAGTATCGTCGTTTTTCAACAGTGTGCTTACGTAGATATAGATGCATATAAAAGCCTATAGGCTCTAATTTATATAACAATAATTAACTCTTTCTGGCCTGGGCTTTTGGGACCTGTCCAGGCCTTGATGTGGGGGGGGTGGAGGTGTCGAAATGGCCCCCTTAATTATTTGTCTTAGCTCTTGAGCTAGGGGGCTGAAACTTACCACAGTATACCCTTGGGTCAAGTTCTACCAGAAAATGTAAACAAAAAATCCAAGATAGCCGCTTTAATGACGTCACACTGACATCATTTTTAGAAACGGCATTTTTGAGGTCGATTTTTCTGTCAGATTTTTCGGGTTTTTTATTCATGCAATTTCTCCGCAAAAACTGCATGATACATTAGTAAATGTTAATGTGATGTGAAATCCAATACTTTTTGCTTAACTTAAATTTAGCCATGATCCTATTCAGGGGGTTATGCAAATAGGCTGAAAATGACCCCCAATAAAGTCACGGAGTGTCAGCTTTCATTTTTGTTGTCGTTCTGGAGATATCGCTGAAAGTTTGGTAGGGGGTGTGGGGGGGGGGCATCAAAGACAAATTACTGTGTATTCCTAGAAGGATATGTAAAATGTAGATGTAAACAAATAAACCAGGGTCAGATTAAAACGACCTTTTCCGTCTATAGGTCGTTTAACCCTACGTCTGCCGTTCAAGTTAAAAAAGCAACTGATCATTATTAGTTCTCCAGTTTGTGAAAGAAAGTTTCCACAGTGGGGCACGATAATTATGGTATTAACTTACAGATTTATCGGGGCAAACGAAGCAAGAGTTAATGTGTACAATGTTACCAAATACATAATTAAGAGAGTTAGCCACATGCATAAATATTGAGATTTTCTCACTTGCTCCTTTTCGTCATTGAACGGTAGAAATGGGTTCAGTTGTTGTTGAGACAGGTTTATTGTATACGTACCTGATGTTCCCTGGATCGTCTGTTGGAATGTGACGAAAACAGCGAAAGCAATATTCAGAAAACCCATTCTATCTGGAAATAGAAATAAATGGAATAGTGTAGGGCCGAAAACCAAATTGAAGTTCCTGGGTCAAATTACTAGACTAACCATCACATTTATCTATGTAAGTAGTATATAGAACACGGGACGAGGTCTGTTTTCCAGGGAGGTAACTCTTGGTCCCCTTTTTTCCAGGTTAAAGGTATAGGGAACTCCCCGTCATCTCCCCAAAGAGACCGAAAGCTACCTCCAACACAGGAGAGTTCCAATCTAGGGGGCGCCACCAGTTCAAGGTCACTATAGTTCCGGCAACCTTTAACCTTTGTATTCTTCCGCGGTCTGGCGGTGATGCGGTCGCGGAAAAAAGCTTCTGCGAAGAAAAAGTAGTCCCCAGATTTCAAATACGCTGCATGGTCCGATTGGGTCGTATGAGATATCAGTGTGAAGCATTCGTGAAGGGGCATCTGATGGGCTAGGTGTGGGGTTGAAATATCGTCATTCTGCGAATGCGCGGTGGACAAAGGGTATGGAAATAGACGTGTTGGGGTCTAGGTGGGCCACTAGTGGGTCGATGGAGTCATATGAGGTGTCAATGTGAAGCATTCGTGAAGGCGCATCTGATGGGCTGGATGTGGGGTTGAAATATCGTCATTCTGCGCATGCGCGGTAGACAAACGGTATGGAAATAGACGTTTTGGGGCTAGGGCGGCCACTAATGGATCGATGGGGTCGAGTGAGGTATCAATGTGAAGCCTATGTGAGGGGGCATCTGACTGGGTGCATGTGGGGTCGGAATATCGTCATTCTGCACATGAGCAATAGACAAAGGGTATGAAAATGGACGTTTTGGGATCTGGGTGAGCCACTAATGAGCCGATGGAGTTGAGTGAGGTATCAGTGTGAAGCATAGGTGAGGGGGCATCCGATTGGACTAGTGTCTCGGCCGTTGTCCACATTCTGCGCATGCGCAGACATGGAATTCTGGGAAAAGGGTGTGGAAATAGACGTTTTAGGGTTTAGGTGAGCCCCTAATGATCCTATGGTGTCGTATGAGGTCTTATTTTGAAGCTGTCATGAGGGAGCATCCACCTGGGCTAGTGTGTCGTTCGTTGTCCATAGTCTGCGCATGCGCAGTCTGGCCGTGGTATAGAAATAGACGTGTTGGGGTTTGGTGGACCACTAGTGGGCCGATTGGATCGAGTGAGGTATCAATGTAAAGCAGTCGTGAGGGAGTCTTCAGCGGGCTGGGTGTGACGTGGAACTGACGTCATTCTGCGCATGCGCAGTAGAGAAAGTGTATGGAAATAGACGTTCTGGGGCCTATGCGAGCTACTTTTGGGTCGATGGAGTCGAGTGAGGTATCCATGTGAAGCCTATGTGAGGGAGCAATCGCCTGGAGTAGTATCTCGGCCGTTGTCCACATTCTGCGCATGCGCAGACAGGGAATTGTGGGAAACGGGTGTGAAAATAGACGTTTTTGCGGTCTAGGTGGGCCACTAATAGTCCGATGGAGTCGAGTGAGGTATCAAAGTGAAGCATTCGTGAAGGGGCATCCAGTCATGGGTGAGTGCATGTAAAATTAGGGGTATGACGTCATTTCCGGTTTGGGTGAATGGGGCGTGACCTTGGAACATGATAGGACATGTACCGACCTGTCTGTTGGGGTTTTTCCGCCAGAATTTCGCTGACGTCTGCGCCTGCATCCGAGTATGCATGTGGGTCTGTGTGAATGGGATGTGACCTGGGAACATGATAGGAATGCATGTACTGACCTGTCTGTGGGGTTTTTCCCGACCCGGCCCGGCCCGCCCCGGCCGAAGCGCGCGCGCGCGCGCGGGTTCTCCGGCCGCACGCGCGCGCCCGCGTCATCAGCGGCAGTGCGCGGGTGAATGTCGGGTCAAAAGGTCCAAGGTCCAAGGTCAAAAGGTCCAAGGTCTCCCTTTCGGCAAGGTTGGGCAATAATGTTGCGGCACCGATATACAGAGCTTGAACCCCAAAAGGGGATTGTAAATTAACCTGCGAAGGATGGGCAGTTCCATTTGGACCAATCAGCGGTCGAGAAAAAGAGCCACTGAGCGATCGATAAAAAGAACCAATGGACGGGTACTAGAATTTTGCTCACGTCTGCGCCTCCATCCGGGTACTGGGATGCTTTCGCCTACGCCCGCGCCTACATCCGGGTTCTTGTACACCCGGGTAATGTTTTCTGGACATGGATGGGTTACCTTTGGCCCAATTCTAGGCCACTGTTCGGCTAATACGGTGTTCAAAGCCAGTTTCATGCATTATGCTCATATAGAAAACACACAAGACAGGTTTTTTTGGTGAGATCTCATTTTGTTTTTTTATTCAACAACAACAACGTGAGAACGACCACGTGAAAACTGAAGCCCGGAACAGGGGGCTTGAACATTGAATGAACTGAAGCCCAGAACAGGGGGCTTGTAAACTTAAGCCCAGAACAGGGGGCTTGTACAATGAAAGATCTTAAGCCCAGAACGGGGCTTGTACATTGAAATGATGGGCGGCCCAGTTATATACGAGTACATCTCGGTCCTCGGCCTTGGGGTACTCGTCAAACATCTGTACGATGGTAGATAAGGGTCTTCCCCGGCATCGATGGTACAGGTAAAACAGCAATATTGTCCGCACACGCCACTGGTCAGGCTTTGCAACGTTTGACTGTTCCAACACCACGTCTCTGTGCCTTGATCCATGAAGTCTGTTAAATCGGGATGGAGGGGTGGCAGGCCGTACGGGTCAAAGTATTCGCCCTGCGCTTCTGTCAAGTACACGCTTACCCAATGTTCACCGGGCCGATCCATCGGGTCCGTGTTGAGAACGTAAGCAGCAGGATACATACGGTCTAATGGGAACACATCTCGGACGAACACCCCTTGAAAGACCATACGTGTCTCTGGGTCATTCTCCAGCACGGTGGTTATCTGGTCTGTATCCATGTTAGATGGAGAAGTCACACAGGACGTTGCGCGCTTTGTCCACTTGAATGATGTTGTCAAACTCGGCGTAGCAGATCACATTGACGGTGCTCCGGAGGGCTCGTGCAAAGTGGATTTCCAACCGTAAATTGCCTTGCTTCGCGAGGGCCAGTTGATGGTCGTTCTCTAAGGTGGGGGTCAAATCGAAACAGAACAACGTTTATCCGTTCGCGTAGTCCTCCCGATTGATCATATTCCCTTCGTCCTGGTTGATTTGACCGGTGGCTGTAAACAGGCTGTGATAGGCTCGAATGAAATTCGCGCGCCCAAAGTTCGGTGTTAAGGCCGTGGCTGGGACCTGTTGTCCATCCACATATGCAGGGCCACAAAATTGATGCCGAAATGTTTAAAGTCAAACGGGTTCTCTGGGTAGGCTCCGCTGAAACTGGTATTTTCCACACAGGCCAGGATCAATCGCTTGGGTAGTTCCCCCAGGAACAGGTTTTCTTTGTTGGCGCTCATATTTCTAGCAGACACAGAGAACACTTTGGTCTGCACACGTCGGATAGGGTACTGGGCTGGTTTTGTTTCCAAGGCTTTGAGATGTCCCAATTGAACGGCTGGATTCGGTTTCACTTTTCGGACATACAGCATTGCGTCTTGGATGAAAATCTAATAGTCAGCTGCATGCCCGTCTTCGTTAGTGGCCATCAAGGCGAAGGTCGGAGGCGCCCGTATCAGTCGGATTTTGATGGAGATCTTGTTCAACAGGTACCGGTCTTGCATGAGCATGTCTGCGTGCAGTCGACCTATGAGATCCACCGAGACGCCGTTCGCGGTCAAAGCCTTCCGTTTGTTATATCCCACATTGTCGTTCTCTACGCCCATGTGCTGGGCTGTGTCCTGGTAGAATAAAGCGGCTGTCAGTTGAGATTTTTTAGCCTCTCGCCCATGCGACAACAGCGTCTCGATGTAGGCTCGATAGGAGTACGTGTTGGTCGAGTCACTGATGAGTTTGTCGCTGAGAAATATATCCACCTCGAAACATCGAGTGCAGCCAGAGATTCGTCGGGCCCACCGTTGCTTGGTCGACGATTCTGGAGCCATCTCCATTGACGATCTTGGCTTTCACATACAAGTATGTATGGGCTAAATCCACATAGGCCGTATCCGCATTACTGATGGTGAACTCGATGGGCCCTGTTTCGTTGATGCTGGAGAGCGGGAGATGCTCCACCCATAATACTTGTTCGGCACTGGTCTGTGTGGGCGGCACGGTCCACAAATCAAATTCACTGTTGGTGGAGGGGCAGGACTCGGCGTGGATCAAGGACATGTTTTAAAAAAAGATATCCTGGGTCTTTGATGTGCGTCGTCGCTGGGTCGGTCGTCGACCGGTGCGTGGTCTCGGTGGGGCAGCTCTTTTATTCCCTACGGTGCGTTGTGCTTTGGCCACCAAGACGCCTCCCGCTTCTTTGGCCCGCCGTTTCAAGGATTCTTTGGGTGCCGTACCCCCCAAGACATCACCGGCCACTTGCAGTCCACTGCGTGCCGCTTGTTTGCCGATTGCTTTCACCCCACGCGTCACCAAGGGCAGGAACGTTTTGACGATGCTCCAGAGTATGCTCCCCAGTCCATGTCCTCGTTGCATGCGTGCACCACTAAAGACCGGAAGGCCACCGCCGGCCTGTTGGGCATAATAGTCCATATAGCTGCGTGCATCGCACTCGTAAGGCACCTTCATTATACAAAGTGGGGAGCACGTGCTTGTCGAAAATGAAGTGTCAGCACCACTTTCCCGCGTCCGAATGCCACCGGTCGTCCCGTGTCATCTCTTATATCCACCGTGATAGTGTTGATGTCGGTTTGTCGTACGGGTAGGTAGAGCATGTGGATGAAACTGTGGGTGACTTGATCTCCATACGTCTTTTTAATGCGCACCACCCGTAACAGAGGTGTGTTGATATCGCCCACGATGTGGTTGTCCACCACGTCCGAGTAGACGTAGAGTCCGTACATACCCGACTTCATATCCATCGGGATCTCGCCATGGTGGGCGGAGGGACCAGCGAACGTCTGTAGATCGAAACCCAGCATTTGCTGTAGGATAGGACTCAGTACGACACTCACGTTGGCGGTGACGATAAGCTGTGCCTTGTCGTTGTGTGCGTTGTAATCGAAGTCCGCGTGATTCTTGAAGGGGAAGGATTTGATGGGTTTTGAAGTATTCGTGACCTCCCGTAGAGCCTTATAATGCAAGAGTCTTGACAGCCAACCCATGAACTCCTTGGGAGTATCGTATTGGCCTTCGGGGAGAGTGAGTCGGGTGTCCTTTTCTTCGTAGGCCACCTCGTACCACACTTCTTTGGCTCGCACGTTGTACCACGAGTAAGGGTATTGGATATCCACGAGGCCACATTCCCAGCGCCCAGGTAAATGCAACGGTTGCGGTAACTGGGTCACGTACTTGGCCAAGGTGTTGTCAGGAAACACATCCAGCGAACCGTTACTGGGTAGGGTGAGGTAAAACATGGCGACTGGGCTGTCCTGCTGCTGCTGCTGGTTTTAGTAGGTGTTCCAGGCCTTGGGCGGTTGTGTCCGGCGTCGTGTTCGTCGCGTTGACTTGCTACGTGTCACGGCTCTGGAGATGTGGGGTGTCCTGGTCAAGGATGGTTTTTTGAAGGTCTGAAAAGAAGGTGCCCGTTGTGGTGGTGGTGTTTTGGGGGGTGACTCCGGTTCCCATTCGGATTCCCAAGAAGGTAGTGGGCCACTCGGCGATTGCTGGGTTCATTGCATAAAGGCCCAGCGGTGGGGATTCCCCACCAATTCCTGTGGTACATGCATGTCTTTCAAGCCTTGAGCGAAGACCTCCCATCCTCGAGGATCCGTGTGCGATCTGCGCTGACGCATCAGGTCATTCACTAAATCCGTCATGTGGGTGCCGGGGACCACCTGATTCTGTACCAGGAGTTCGCCTTTATCATTCCAAGTCATGTTAGGATTCTGTTTCATCCGTTTTAATACCAGGCCAGCTTGTTTCTTGAACGATGCAGGTACACTCTTCAGCACTTCGTCTTCCACCCACTGTGGGGCTGTGGGTGGTACCCCTGGTAATGGCAGCTGTTGGAGCGGTGCTGAGGTAGGCAGTGTGTCACGTGGTGGTGGTGGTGGTGGTGGGGTAGAGAAGGTTTTGTATTGGTCCATGAACGTCATGTATCGTTGAAGCGTCTCATTGTACCGTTGTACTTTCTCACTGTCGCTTAACCCCGGTCTCTGTAAGATCTGTTGCATCTCTCCATCGAGGGTGCTTATGGTCTTCACCGTAGGTGGGACAGGGTAGGGCGATTGGAGGTTTTGAAGGAACTGTGGTTCGACGAGGACCATTTCTTTCGTGTGGTTCATTGTCGGCCGAAGAGTCCACCCAATACTGGACCCAACACGGAAGCAGACTACGGTGCTAAGATGGCCCCGAGAAAGCCGCCTTTCTGTAACACCTTTTTCTTTTGTGTATGAGGGACCCGCTTCTGGACTAGGGTTCGGAGACCTGTCTTATGCTTGGCCAACTTGGTCTTCTGAGCCGGAGTCAGTGGAACGTTGCCTTTTAACAGGTTGTACCCGATCTCGCACAGACAGCGTACAAGGTCGGGTCCGCACCGCGTACAATGGTTCGGACCAACTCGGGTGCCGTCTTCAATACACAGAGCGTCGGAGCGTGCTTCCGTACTCGCGCAGACATCATGTACAACTAATGCTAGAACCCACAACTCTGCTCTTTTTATCTACTTCAGAGAACAGAGACAAAGTCAACCATGCTGTGGTATTCATTCTCTTTATTATTCCCATCATCAAACACACACACCCCAGCTGGGGGCGCCACTGTGGATGTGTTTACATTATTTTTGCATGTACACGTGGTGGGTCTCTCCGGGAAAGATGCCGGTCCATAGTCGAAGGTGGCCGGGGGTGTCTTGCTTGAGGTCGAAGAGCATATACCCGTGCTGAGGGGTTGTGGCATCTTTAAAGGCTTCCAACGCAAACGGTGTGCGGCCGGGATACATCTGTCTCACCAGGTGCAGCAGTTGAGTGGTATCTCTCGGGCTTTTGAAGACCACCAGGTAGTGGACATTTAAGCTGATGTTCCGATGTTCTTTGTTTTTACTGAACAGATTCTGCACAATGTAGATGATGCTGAGCCGTCGATGATGGCTGCCTTTGGTAAAGAGGGTGACCCGCGCATCCGTCTCCGCCATGAGATCATCCAGAACCACCAAGGTGTCGGGTTCCAAATCGGCCAGGTTGGGTAGGCCTTCCACGAACGTGATGTGGGGCATTGCTGCATACGCTGCCTGCCATTCTCCGTAACACCACACGAAGTGCGTTTTGCCGTAGCCCGTCGGTCCTGCGATGACGCAAGTGAAGGGATGCTGCCACCGAGGGTCCATGGTTCGAGGTGTATGCGCTGTCGTGGTAACCCGCTCTTGTAAATTTGGTACGAGTGAACTGGTGTAGTGGTGGTGGGTACAACGTCGGTCGTCGTTGTCTGTTCAGTGTGAGGGATGAAATCCGGTGGGTTTTCAGACGTAGTGTGTGTACTTGGTGTAGGTGTGGAGCTTGGTGTGGAGCTCGATGGGGCTTGTACACGGGGTGTGGTGGTGACTGGGCTCGATACGGGGTTGACTGGTGCTATCTGTAGACCGGTTTCACTGGTGGCTGGTGTTCTCAGTTGGTTAAGTAACGTGCTGACATAAGCTACGTCGTAAAACACACCTCCGTACAACACACTCAGCAGGGTTAGCAGTATCACCACAAAGCCCACTTGCCCTTTGCGCGTTTTGGGAGACGCTGTGTTCAGAGGCAGCTGCTGTTTGTCCATAGCACTGTGGTCGGACGTGGAATGAAGGATGACGGCAGTGGTGTCTGGCTTTACAGTCGTTTCACCTGGTTGGCAGCGACCCAGGAATTGAAGGAACTGGACCAGCCTTGCCATTTGACGAAATGAAACAGTTTGCCACGTCGACGTTCCGTTTTCAAAATCTGCTCCACCGTGTAGTAGTCTTGCTGTGTTTTTACGACAGGCTGTAATTCCGTCTCGTAAAACGTCCCTAGCAACGGTTCTCCTTGAAGATCTTCCAGTTCATAGACTCGCTGCTGTCGGGGTAGGCGCCGTTTAATCTGGAAGTGCTCATCGCTCCAGTTGGGCAAGTAACTTTTCCCAAATTGACCTTTGACTTTACTGATCCGTACAGGGTCCCCGACCTTGAACACCGCCTTCGTCGTTCGCTGCGATTGCCTGGGGTACAAGACACACCGGACTTGGGCTTCATTGCGTTGGGTCACGGTAATGGGCGCTCTCTCTATACTCCGGTGATAGGCTCGATTGTAACCACTCACAAGTTTCCAGAGAACATCGATGTACCGCCTTGTATTCTTATAGGTGAAATATTTATACATGCGGCCTTTGAATGTCCTGTTGAACCTTTCCACCACGGAAGCCTTGGTCTCGTTGTACCTATGGAAGAAAAACACCTTCTGGGCTTTCAGAAACTGTTGGAACGGTCTGTTGAGGAATTCCGTACCTTCGTCGGTTTGCAAATAGTATAAGTTATCCGGGACTGTAGTATAAGTTATCCAACACCTTCTCCCAGCGCTTCATGGTGACAAATGATGATGGACCCTGGCTCTATCGTTTATTTATAAAGGGTATATCTTGGCCGGAGTTTCTTTCTGATTTTTTTCGTTGGCTTCCACAGTGTCCATGGTAAATGACCAGTCCAACTCGTCTGATGACCGCGTGATAAGCACTTGATCCACATCTACCACGGCATCTTCCAATGCAGACCATAGATCAAGGTGAAGGGTAAAATGCACTGTACCCCCATCTAGCCGAGCCAATTGAGCAAAGAAAGGGCCGCGTCGGATATACACATCGTGACACAAGTGGATGAGGTCGCCGTCCAGTTCACCAGACAACACCCGTTTTAATTTGGTCCAGCCCTCCCGGGACAGACGAATGTGGGCCGGGCACGGTTGTGTAGGGTCCGCACCACAGATGTTTCCCACCTCCTCCATGATATCGACCGTATCTGCATAAACGTACAGGAAAACCTCGGGGGTCAAGCTGAGATACGCCAGTATTATATGTTCCGTCATGGTCAGTACGTGAATGGTACCAGATTTGACTGTCTCTCGTATTTATAGGGAGAACCCCGTGAGGTCAAAGGATCGGGTGGTCAAAGTCTAGCCGGGTAATCAATGGCATCGTCATCTGGTTCATTGCTAGACATTTGTTCATTGGGTTCTGCCGCCGCTTCTCTCAGGGCACGAGCCCACCCCAACTCGTCTGATGACCGCTCGTCCGGTGTAAACAGCTGGTCCACGATAGGCACCACTTTCTCGAAGGCTGTCCACAGATCGGGGTCTAGGGTGAAGCCTCGCGTAGGGTCTTGGTAGCGGCCCAGGCGTGGGAAGAAGGGTCCACGG
>JAVTVY010002346.1:0-34310 GCA_036873755.1 Hanleya hanleyi
ATTTCATGAGACACTCTGTCCACCACCAAGATGTTCACTTGCACAACTTGGCAGAAGTCATTTACTCGTCTAAACAATTTACGACGCCACGAGGCCTCCGCCCACAACGGTGCACGACATACTTGCATAACCTGCGCACGGTCATTTAATCGAGAAGATGCTTTACTGCGCCACGAACGCTCATTCCACGAGGGCGCGACGGAACAATGTAAGGATTGTGGTCAACTCTTCAAACGACCCATTCAGTTAAAACGGCATGAGCGTTTGATTCATGGTCCGTCACCACGGCATGAGGGACAACTTCCTACTGAAGAGGAGCCGCGAAAGGTCAGACCCAGTGAAGATGAACCCTGGGAGGAGAATGCCACTGGTGATGCAATGACGGAGAGCCCGCCTATACCCACAGTTCAGAAGAGCCTGGATTTCCAGCCGGACTCCACCGTTACGGTTTCGAGTCATACGCCTGACAACATCGAACCTTTTCTTGAAGATGCGGTGGATATTCCCAGCGATCTCTTACCCGAAGATCATCCAGTGCGTGAGATGTATCGACGCCATTGTTCCATGATCCGACACTGCTTCCACCGTCATCGCCCGATATTGGACTTATATAATTTCCGGTTGGAAGAAAACATCCGTCTACGTAGCTACGTGGAAGCCATCTTCAACGACCAACATACAGCCTTCAAGTTAAATCTCACTTTTGGATACATTCTTCGCCATAAAGAGACAGACCAGCTCCGTTACTTTTATCCCAGCAATAATACCCGGGCGTTTGACCAGCCTTTCACCATTATCCATCGTGCGTCACTGGAGACGATGCTGAAGGAACTGGACAGCGTGGATAGTTTGGAATGGGTACGACAACAACGACAAAACACAAAATGGAAAGTGGAGAGGGTGACCAATGTTACGTTCTTCGTGGTTAAACTGACCACCATCCCAATCGGATGAAAGTATTCACCCATGCACTGATAGATACCCAGAATGCACAAACAACGATCTGAGGATATGTGGCCTCAACGGTATCCTGGCCTGCCCGACGATGATTAGAATAAACGGTTCAGAGCGAACATGGCCGAAGATGGAACTTTCTGAAATGGAGACTTCTGATTGGACAAGAATACATCTAACGGTCAGGAACAAATATGAAACATGCAAATGGTGGCCTCTGATTGGACAAGAATCTTCTTGAATTGTAAATATACCCAACGCGGCTCCCCCAGCGTGGGTATGATGTAACATTGGGGAGAATAAACTATATGAAAAAAAAAAATGTCGTTGTTGTTTTCTCATGTGTCATCCGTGTTGCTGTTGTTGTTCTCTCTCCGGACTATATCATGGCGTTATGTTAGAGTGTTAAGGTGTAACGACGGGCGTTGACGGGCATCACTGTATTTCGAAGAATTAGTGACAATTCCATGGAATATCAGAGCTTCTGAGCTATTTCACCAGGGCGTTGAAGCATTAAGAATGGTGTTGGTGGGCGTTGCTACAAGATGACACCTCCATGACGCATTCGCACCGCAGATGGTTCATCTCTACACCAAATACCATCCTTCACTGCCCCAAAATGCTCACTTTCGCTACTACTCCTACTGATGACGTCACCAATGACGTCACAGATGCTGTGGACAGCCCTCAAATCGAGGTCTGCACGCCGAAAACTACAAGATGACACCTCCCACGACGCATTCGGACTGAGAATAGAGCATCCCTACCCCAAATCCCTTCCTGCACTGCCCCAAAATTCACACTTTGGCTACTACTCGTACTGATGACGTCACCAATGACGTCACAGATGCTGTGAACAGCCCCCAAATTGGGGTCTACACCCCGAGAGCTACAAAATTACACCTCCCACGACACAATCGGATAAGGGATGGTCCATCTCTACACCAAATACCTTCCTGTACTGCCCCAAAATGCACACTTTGGCTATTACTCCTACTGATGACGTCATCGATGACGTCATAGATGACGGGAACATCCCTCAAATCAGGGTCTACACCCCGAGAACTACAAAATGACACCTTCCAGGACGCATTCGAACCGTGAATAGCCCATCTCGACCCCAAATACCTTCATGTACTGCCCCAAAATGGCCACTTTACTTACTACAACCAACTGCGCATGCGCAGATTGACGCGACTTGCACGTAAAAATACACCATTCTGACTCTAACCCACACAAGCTTCACTTTGACACCTTCCACGACCCATTCGGACCCATAGGGGTCCATCTCTACCCCAAACACACACCCACATACCCCCCAAAATGCCTGATTTCTCTACTACGGCCAGACTGCGCATGCACAGATTGACGCGATATGCGTTTAGAAACACGCCATTCTGACTCTACCCCACACAAGCTTCACTTTGACACCTCACACGACCCATTCGAACCGTGAATAGCCCATCTCTATCCCAAACACACCCCTACATAGCACCCAAAATGCCTGTTTTCTATAGTACGGGCCAGGCTGCGCATGCGCAGACTATTGAACACGGACGAACCATTAGTGTAGTCAAGTGCTCCTCCACGAGAGCTTCAAAATAAGACCTCACTCGACCCCATTGGACCATTAGGGACTCACCTAGACTCCAACATGTCCACCCCATATGGCCCTATACACCCATAGCCATGCAGTATAGGCCTATGGGCCTACCCAGGCCTCGGTGACTTTTTTCAAAAATTTCACCGATTCGCTCCGCAACACCTCCTATCATGTTCTACATGACGAGACGTGAAAAACGAGACCCCACAACCCTACCGCAAATGTATAGAAGTGGGTTTCCCAGTAGGATAAACATTGAACCTATACCCCAGTATGGGAATATATATTTATATATATGTCTATATGGGGCTATGTCGTACTTTTTCAAAAATTTCACCGATTCGTGCCGGGATACTTCCTATCATGTTCTAAATGACGAGACGAGTAAAACGAGACCCCACAAATGTATAGAAGTACGTTTCCCAGGGGGACAAACATTGATCCTATACCCCAGTATGGGCCTATATGGGGCTCGGTGACTTTTTTCAAAAATTTCACCGATTCGTGCCGGGACACTTCCTATCATGTTCTAAATGACGAGACTAAGAAAACGCGACCCCACAACCCATACCGCAAATGTCGAGAAGTAGGTTTCCCAGGGGGACAAACATTGATCCTATACCTCCCATACCCAATATAGGCATTTTCCCGTAATTTAGGATAAAGTCCGTGTTCCGCATTTTTTCAGGAAAATTTTTACATGCACCCACCCATGTTTGGATTGCCCTTCACATAGGCTTCACTTTGATACCTCATACAACTCCATCGGCCTATTAGGGGCTCCCCTAGCTCCCAAAACGTCTATTTCCATACCCTTCGGCCACCGCGCATGCGCAGAATGCCGATATTTCAACCCCACACCCAGCCCATCAGATGCCCCTTCACGAATGCTTCACTTTGATACCTCATAGAACTCCATCGGCCCATTAGTGGCTCCCCTAGCTCCAAAACGGCTATTTTCCTACCCTTGGGCCACCGCGCATGCGCAGAATGCCGATAGTTCAACCCCACACCCAGCCCATTAGATGCCCCTTCACATAAGCTTCACTTTGATACCTCACTCGACCCAATCGGACCATTTTATGTTAGAGTGTTAAGGTGTAACGACGGGCGTTGACGGGCATCACTGTATTTCGAAGAATTAGTGACAATTCCATGGAATATCAGATCTTCTGAGCTATTTCACCAGGGCGTTGAAGCATTAAGAATGGTGTTGGTGGGCGTTGCTACAAGATGACACCTCCCATGACGCATTCGCACCGCAGATGGTCCATCTCTACACCAAATAACATCCTTCACTACCCCAAAAGGCTCACTTTCGCTATTATTCCTACTGATGACGTCACCAATGATGTCACAGATGCTGTGGACAGTCCTCAAATCGGGGTCTGCACGCCGAAAACTACAAGATGACACCTCCCACGACGCATTCGGACTGAGAATAGAGCATCCCTACCCCAAATACCTTCCTGCACTGCCCCAAAATGCACACTTTCGCTACTATTCGTACTGATGACGTCACCAATGACGTCACAGATGCTGTGAACAGCCCCCAAATCGGGGTCTACACCCCGAGAGCTACAAAATGACACCACCCACGACACAATCGGATAAGGGATGGTCCATCTCTTCACCAAATACCTTCCTGTACTGCCCCAAAATGCACACTTTGGCTATTACTCCTACTGATGACGTCATCGATGACGTCACAGATGACGGGAACATCCCTCAAATCAGGGTCTACACCCCGAGAACTACAAAATGACACCTTCCAGGACGCATTCGAACCGTGAATAGCCCATCTCAACCCCAAATACCTTCATGTACTGCCCCAAAATGGCCACTTTACTTACTACAACCAACTGCGCATGCGCAGATTGACGCGACTTGCACTTAAAAACACACCATTCTGACTCTAACCCACACAAGCTTCACTTTGACACCTTCCACGACCCATTCGGACCCATAGGGTCCATCTCTACCCCAAACACACACCCACATACCCCCCAAAATGCCTGATTTCTCTACTACGGCCAGACTGCGCATGCGCATATTGACGCGACATGCGTTTAGAAACACGCCATTCTGACTCTACCCCCCACAAGCTTCACATGGATACCTCACACGACCCATTCGAACCGTGAATAGCCCATCTCCAACCCAAACACACACCCACATACCCCCCAAAATGCCTGGTTTCTATACTACGGGCCAGGCTGCGCATGCGCAGACTATTGAATACGGACGAACCATTAGTGTAGTCAAGTGCTCCTCCACGAGAGCTTCAAAATAAGACCTCACTCGACCCCATTGGACCATTAGGGACTCACCTAGACTCCAACATGTCCGCCCCGTATGGGCCTATACACCCATAGCCATGCAGTATAGGCCTATGGGCCTACCCAGGCCTCGGTGACTTTTTTCAAAAATTTCACCGATTCGCACGGGAACACTTCCTATCATGTTCTAAATGACGAGACGAGTAAAACGAGACCTCACAACCCTACCGCAAATGTATAGAAGTGGGTTTCCCAGTAGGATAAACATTGAACCTATAGCCCAGTATGGGAATATATATTTATATATATATGTCTATATGGGGCTATATCGTACTTTTTCAAAAATTTCACCGATTCGTGCCGGGACACTTCCTATCATGTTCTAAATGACGAGACGAATGAAACAAGACCCCACAACCCTACCGCAAATGTATAGAAGTACGTTTCCCAGGGGGACAAACATTGATCCTATACCCCAGTATGGGCCTATATGGGGCTCGGTGACTTTTTTAAAAAATTTCACCGATTCGTGCCGGGACACTTCCTATCATGTTCTAAAGGACGAGACTAAGAAAACGCGACCCCACAACCTATATCGCAAATGTCGAGAAGTAGGTTTCCCAGGGGGACAAACATTGATCCTATATCTCCCATACCCCATATAGGCATTTTCCCGTAATTTAGGATAAAGTCCGTATTCCGTATTTTTTCAGGAAAAATTTTACATACACCCACCCTGGAACTAGGGGGAGATAACTCTATTGATAGGCAAGCCCCGTTAAGCCCGGCGACCTATATACCCCCCATACCCCATATAGGCATTTTCCCAGGTTTTTCGATAAAGTCCGTGTTCCGTATTTTTTTTTTTCAGGAAAAATTTTACATGCACCCACCCATGTTTGGATGCCCCTTCACATAGGCTTCACTTTGATACCTCATACAACTCCATCGACCCATTAGGGGCTCCCCTAGCTCCAAAACGTATAGCAGGACCCATACAAGGTCCAGTTTTCGACACTAGGTGACCACATCCCGACGAAATGGCCAGTTTTCGACACCGGATGTGCCGCCATCTTGAACATGCGTGCCGCCATCTTGGATATGGCCCATAATGCACCGGGTCAAAATACTGGCTTCTGATTGGCTGAGAGCTGTGTGACGGATTTGAAATACTCGCTTCTGATTGGACGAGAGCTCCGCATTGCGTCTGCGCATGCGCAGAATGATATTTCAACCCCACACCCAGCCCATAAGATGCCCCTTCACGAATGCTTCACTTTGATACCTCACTCGACCCATTGGACCATTAGGGGCTCCCCTAGCTCCAAAACGGCTATTTTCATACCCTTTGGCCACCGCGCATGCGCAGAATGCCGATATTTCAACCCCACACCCAGCCCATCTGATGCCCCTTCACGAATGCTTCACTTTGATACCTCACTCAACTCCATCGGCCCATTAGGGACTCCCCTAGCTCTCAACACGTCTATTTTAATACCCTTGGGCCACCGCGCATGCACAGAATGCCGATATTTTAACCCCACACCCAGCCCATTAGATGCCCCTTCACGAATGCTTCACATGGATACCTCATATGACCCCATTGGACCATTAGGGGCTCCCCTAGCTCTCAAAACGTCTATTTCCATATCCTTGGGCCACCGCGCATGCGCAGAATGACGCTATGTCAACCCACTAGTACAGTCAGATGCCCCTTTACATAAGCTTCACTTTGATACCTCACTCGACCCCATCGGACCATTATTGGCTTCGCTAGCTCCAAAACGTCTATTTTCATACCCTTGGGCCACCGCGCATGCGCAGAATGCCGATAGTTCAACCCCACACCCAGTGCATTAGATGCCCCTTCACGAATGCTTCACATGGATACCTCATACGACCCCATCGGTCCATTAGGGGCTCCCCTAGCTCCAACACGGCTATTTCCATACACTTGGGCCACCGCGCATGCGCAGATTGACCCTAATTCAACCCCACACCCAGCCCATCAGATGCCCCTTCACGAATGCTTCACTTTGATACCTCACTCGACCCCATCGGTCCATAGGGGCTCCCCTAGCTCCAACACGGCTATTTTCATACCCTTCGGCCACCGCGCATGCGCAGAATGCCGATAGTTCAACCCCACACCCAGCCCATCAGATGCCCCTTCACATAAGCTTCACTTTGATACCTCACTCGACCCCATCGGACCATTTTATCTAGGGACTACTTTTTCTCCGCGGAAGCTTTTTCCCGAGACCGAATCACCGCCAAAACCGCGACCAGACCGCATCACCGCGGATGAATACATCCTGAATACATCCCCTCCAACAATTGGAACTCTCCTGTGCTGGAGGTAGCTTTTGGTCCTTCTGCCGGAACTATACTGCACTTGACCTCTCCTCCTCAAATCCGCCCCAAATGACCTCTACATCCGGGTGAAAGTTGGCTCCATTTACGCAATGACTACTACTCCTGTCAATTACATGAAGTCGCGTCATTGGTTATGCAACTCTGCATTTCGGTTGTTACCGTCATATACGAGGCAACACAGAGGAAGAAAAACCCACAAAACCGAAGAGTGTCTAGCTAAAGCGAGAATATACGATTCCGTCGAAAAGAGAGAGACGCAATGTATATGTCAGAGTGATACCGGTGCGGAGTAAAGCAGCGTCAATTTGGATTGTCATACATGCTTATTTTCCCTCGATCAGGTATAGACGTGAATGCATTTTCTTAGTAGCTCCGCCACGTCTGCAGCAAAATGTGTGCGATTGAACTGCGAGTTACTAAAAACTCGAAACAGTAAAACACGCGGATCGGATTGATGTGTAGAGAAAGTCGATCTAGGCTTAATTTACGATGACACACATCAATAAAGAAATAGTGGCTTGATGATGGGTCCCATATAATGCCGCAGCACGAACTCTTATATCAGGCTATGTGAAGTGACTTAATACGTCAACCAGAGAACATTACTTTCAAAGTCCTACATGTAGTTCGACATGCGGTTCATGTTCACATTTTGCCAACAAGCACTTAACTTCCGGCTTACACCACACTTTCCAGATGGGTCCTTGCGCGAAATACATTAGCCAAACCTTTAATGAAAACAAACAAATCGACATTTTTTTACCATAATGGTGCATCGTGATCTGTATTCACCAGTTGCACACGTAATCGGCTTGTAATACGCAGATTATAAGCTACAAACGTTTCCGCCGGCATTGATGCATCTGCATCAATAAGTTTTCTTGCATTGATACTATAGGTTGCGCTTCAACTGAATTCTAATTTTCGGCTGAGATGCAATGGAAATTTAATATTGAGTCCGAGCCTTGTTATGAGCTAGAATAATCTCTGCAGACTAGGAACTTAGGTAACGCTGGTTAACCTTGGACTACCGTAGCTAACCTTGGATCTTAAACAAACCTTCGCCAAATTTGGGCCTATAGTACCCTCGCTAACATTAGGCTACATTCGCCATCCTTGGACATCGACTACCCTAAACAGCCTACCCTCGTTAAGCTTGGACTTTGGACGACATGTATCCTCGCCGACCTTGGATCTTGGACCACCTTCGCCAACCTTGGACCTTGTACTACGCTCGCTAGCATTGTGCTACACTCGCCAGCCTTCGATTTCCCTTGCCAACCTTGGATATTGGTCTACCCTTGAAAACCTTGGACTACCTCGCCAAACTTGATTTACACTTGTCAGCTTTGAGCAACCCTAGCCAACCATAGACCTTGACATCAATACATTGACAGCCTTGAACTGCCCTCGCCACCCTTGAATCTTGGTCGACCCTCGTCAGTCTTGGTATACCCTCGCCAATCTTGGACTATCCTCGTCTTGGATCTTGGTTTACACTCGCCAGACTTGGATCTTTGTTGACCCTTGCCAGCCTTGGGTTTCTCTCGTCAAACTTGGTCTATCCTCCCAACCGTGGACTAGCCTCGACAATATTTACTCTTGGTTTACCCTCGCCAGCCTTGGACTCCCGTCGCCATCCTTGGATCTATGTCTGCAATCATCAACCTTGCTATATACTTGCCAACCTTGGACTACCTTCGTCAATCCTGGCCATTGGTCTGCCCTCGTCATCCTTGCATTACCCTCGCCACCCTTGGATTACCCTCGCCAACCATGGATTCCCCTCGTCAATCTGGGATTAATCTCGTCGATCTTGAACATTGGACTATCATCACCAACCTTGAACTACCTTCGCCAGTCATGGTCTACCATCCGACACTGTAGGCCTACTGCACTCGTCAGTCTTAGATTACGTTCTTCGACCTTGGACCCTACTAACCTTGGACTACCCTAGCCAGCCTTGGAATACCGTCGCCAATCTTGGCTATCCTCGACAACATTCGCCATTGGACTACCTTTGCCATTGGACTACCCTCGCCAACCTTAGACTACCCTCGCCAACCTTCGACTACCCTCTCCAACTTTGAATCTAAGTCTGCTATCGCCAACCTTGGACTATCCTCGCCAACTTCGGACTATCCTCGCAAACCACAGAACCTAGACTACACTCGCCAACCTGCAAATTTGTATCCAGCATTTATTAATAATCCAGTTTTCTCCTCGAATATTCGTTCAATATTTCATCAGATGCGAAATCTTTTAAGATGTCATTCCTACATGTAGGCCTATCTGGGGGAATGAGGTTAATACGTCATAGAAGATTGTCATAACCGCGCAAACATCTCCAGGTGATATCTCGATGGTGTCTGTCAACAGAAACAGCTTGCCGGGGTATTTAAGTCAATGACACTCCTTCCTTCTTAAATATTTCTTATATTATGCAAGCATCAGCATTCTGTTTATCACTGCATGACTTATTAACGAAAATGTCTATACAGGACGGTCAAATTTTGAGACTGAGATATATATATATATACATATATATATACCAGCAGTTGAAACCAACGACTAGGGATTGCTTTAGAAGACTAACCCTCAATGCCAAGGATTTATGTGAAGGGTACATCATGATGTCTCGCTGAAATCAATCATGATGTCTCGCTGACATCCATCATGGTGTCTCGCTGACATTGGTAAATTTGCTGCCGGTCGGCACAGGCCTTGCATGAATTCAGATAAGTACTAGATGTTGTGGAGTGTACTGACGATTTCAAAGTAGATAAAAGTTCTCCGATCTTTCGAAGACCTGCTTTCAAGCGAGTTGATACTGAACGAAGAAGAACATATTTTTATTGGCCGGTCTAACAACTTTCCGAGAGACTTCCTGAGTGATCACGTAAAGATAGTTGAAATGACGTTAAATGCCAGATGTTTCACTTGGCCTTTCCATACTAATTCAGCCAACTCGTCTTCGTTATCTTGATCGTGTCCACATAGACAAGCCGCATCCAAGACGAGAATTGCAGATCCGTAAGTTCACGTGACATAGGAAGCTGGCCAATGGTGATTTCTTTTTTGTGAAACGGATTCACATCTCGCAAATGAAATCTGAATATTATATATGTAGTTTACAAATGTTTCTTACGCATATATACCAGTGCTGTGTTTGTGTAAACAACCTTGAGTTCAAACAGTCAAAACTGCAGATATTTATATCGATCTATTGTAAAGCATTGGAAATTCTGCCTAAGCCATTAACTTTTCTTTCAGGTTGTGGTTTGCTGTCATAAGCCCAAAAAGTCGAGATACACAGAGAAGTTACACAGAAACCCAAGTGCCAATTCAAGTATTTATTCTTGTCGACGTCACGTGTTGAATGGCCCTGCTCATCGAGGGATCAACGCCTGCTTGAGGATCAGGAAAGAATTATATTATTTTTGCCTTAGGCAACATCTACTTCCACATTAGCTATTGAAATGAGTTTTCTTCTCTTCCTCCGAGCTCTTGGCTCCCACATTGAAAAGGTTCGAGCATCTCGAGAGAAAAAAAGATCGTCTTCAAATACCAGCTTCATAGCAAAATATGGAAGTTCCATGTCAAGGGTGATTGCTTATATGCGGTGGGATTATTTTAATTCGGTGAGTGCACTCCTCTCAATTCAGCGAAGGAAATGGGAATCGATCTTCGCTTGTGTAAATCCAGTTCATAGAACCCGGAGCTTTTTTACAACGAGGCTAGTTGGTGTCGAAGAGCTCCTTTCATAAAGTCTCACGTCACAGACGACGTTATGTTGATTCTCCTGTTAAAAAGGCCAGAAAAGCCCTCCGTCTCAAGTTTTTCTACCTTCATTAGAAGAAGAACTATTTCCTTTATGCAGTCGCTAAATAGGCTTCGCCGCGAGTTACCAAGGACGTGTAGATGCCTACTTATGCCTACAGTATCGGTACGTAAAATGGCCACAGCTTTTTCGTCTTCGCCTGCAGGCAAACTGTACTGAGATAATTAACAACTGATTACCTGGATCGTCCTAAAATGAAGTGAACCGGTTAATGAAAACACCAGTTCGGGGGGAAAATCCTCCAATTGTTCAGCACCCTCATCCTGCAAAACGTTCCTTTGATCAATTCTATGTATCTGTAGTTTAGCGAGTTTGCCAGTTGGATGGATTAGACTTGGAAATGCTGTTCTTAGGAACAAATCTTTGCTGGAAATTGCATTCTGTGAAACACGACTCGCTAGACTCTAATTAAAGCTCTCCTCGTACGAAATCGAGGTCACAGATTCTCAGCATTTTTGTCATTTGAGTGACTTGCAATGGCGTTAGTACCACATTCCTGGTTTACTGCGTTTTTCAAATTATATCCCTAATTTTATTATAATTAAATAGGAATAGATATACAGGCCTCGTGTCCGACATTCAGTATAGCCAGCCGATGTAAATCAAGATCTGCGTCTGTGATCGAAAGATTTTATACACGCGCCACACATACGTCATAATATAAGCAGATAAACGAAAGTAAATATAAACTGGTTTCTTGCAAGAAAGAAGCAGTCATCAGTTTTCCATGAGGTCGTCTAATCCGTGTCATGAACCAGATGGATGACCAAGTAGTTCTCGGTGATTAATATATCCCAGTCATGCTTTGATTGAGACTGTTCATGTGAATATCATGAAGATCGCACATTTCTGCTTTATACTGATATGATTATACTTATTTATACTGATATGATTATACTATACTTATTGTTTGTATAGTTTACCCAAATATAGTGTTTGGTAAGTAAGGCCAAAGGCTGAGCTTCCAATTACAAGCGTCTGGTCCGTCATTCATAATTCAGCCGTCGTCCATTAAAGAATATCAGCGTCCATAATCCAAAGACCCATTCCATATTCCATACAACAGTATTAGCACCAAATTCAAAAAGACAATCATAGTATACATAAACATAGACTAGTTTCCTGCAAGAGAGAATCGGTCAACAATTTTCAATGATGCCGGCAAGACATCATGATGTTCCAAAAAATATCAAATCCGTATCGCTGATCAGTATTCTTAATTCATAATTCGCCAGTTGGATGGATTAGACTTGGCTAACATCTCCCAGGCCAGATAGGTTTCAAACTGTCAACAGTTGTCACACTAATCATTCAATCAAATGTAAATCATATTGGGGGAGGGGATAAATTACATTCTATAATGGTTGTGTCAATAACATCGAGCTAACCGTGCAATTATTACACGTTTTAGCACGGTTATGTGAAATGTACATGTGTCAAGTGCAGGTGTGCATTAGGAGATTCGATTTCACAAGTCGGGTGGGGAGAGGGACGTCTGCTTTCATACAAGTAACAATCGAATAAAACAAACAAATAAATTACAAGATGAAATTTCTTTCCCAAGTTTAACTGTTGTTTCCATCGTGAAATTGATTAACAAAGTGACAAAAATAGACATATATCCACGTAATTTTCCAACAACTGATTCAGCTGTCAAAATCACTCCCCATTTGAGAGACCACATAAACTCGTCCACTGACATTGGCACGATGCCAACCGAGAAGGCAGCATCGTCACAACATCAGTGGACGAGTTTTTTTCAAAAAGGGGAGAAAGATTGTCAAAGTTTAAAATATGTTTTCAACCTTTCATTATAATCTTTGTTGAAAGTTTATAAATTTTCCCACACTAACCGTGCGTAAAATAACCGTTTAGCACGCCTATGGAAACATTATTTCTTAAATAAATTCTATTCTATTCTATTCAGTAAGACAACGTGAAGTTCCGTATTGGTGATAATCACAACTCTGTCGTAAATGCGACTGTTGATGTTTCAACAACACAGGTCTGTCAAACACGCGTTGCTGTGAAACATTTGATGAAGTTTCTATACTAATGTATTATTAGTCTGGTTGAAATCGGTAATTCTTTTCACAGAACCTAGTAAACCCTGTATTATAGTGAGAATTGTATTCACAGGATCTAGTAAATCCTGTACTATATCGAGAATTGTATTCATAGGATGTATTAAATCCTGTACTATACCGAGAATTGTATTCATAGGATGTAGTAAATCCTGTACTATACCGAGAATTGTATTCACGCGATCTAGTAAATCCTGTACTCTACAGAGAATTGTATTCACGGAATCTAGTCAGTCCTGTAAGCCTACTTTACAGAAAATTGTATTCACAGGATCTAGTAAATCCTGCATGTACTATACCGAGAATTGTATTCACAGGATCCGTTCATTATTTTAAACAGACGGTTCAAGTAAATAGGTGTACTGCCCACGTTTGCGTGCAAGGCTGGTACGGAGTATACAGACCTCCATTATGGAGGAAGGAGTATTACCGTACTCTCCAGAGAGAGGTGGTGTGTTATCTAAGTAGTGCACTATATGGATGTTCTGCCGCAGCGCGCGTCAAATAATAATCCAATGTTCATTCCTAAACCCGTTTAATTGTCAGGGGTACTTTTGTATATATTTGTATCAGTTCAATGACGGAGAATTGACAGAGGTTCCCGGGTCCGTATTCAGTAACTATTTGTACAAGCATTTCATTCAGAAACAATTTGCACAAGTATATTGATCCCTATTCTCGGCGTAAAATCTGATGTAGACTTAGAATCCCAAAATGGCTGATTTTCCCAGACATGGGACCTCGATAATTTGACATAGTCACGTACCATCACTATTTGTCTATATTGTATTATCCTTGGTCAACGTGGCACCAGGGTTGTGTTGTTAGGTCAACACAGCATCCCGCATATAGTCAAATATTCGCCGGGATGATATAAAACATTTTGGGTAATGTAATCTTCTTGGTCAATATAATTAAGTACAATAGCTATATATCGAATATTATAGTCTCCGCAAAAATGACTGATGCATCATTGTATTTTTCCGAACTTGGTACACATAAGGACCTTTCTGGCCAATTGGATTGATTCGGCGACTGTATAAGGCCTCTGTCCAGCAGCGACTATTCCTTCCTCTTGGATACTAACGGACACTTGGTCTTCATTGATTATATGACATATCTATCTCTGAAAACAAACCACTAATTCGGGGGTCTCCTAATTGAAAGAAACAGATAAGGTTCGGGATGAGAACCATTGTCGTCGAGTTTGAGCTATTGTACGCATTGTTCTGTATAGTTTGTACACAATATAATTCAAACACTTAATCCAGTTACTCCGATGAGACAATCAATTCAAATTGATTAACATCCACATGAGATAAAACGGTGAAAAGAAGAGAGCACCCTGCAAGTGATCGATAGATGATAACTGAATACCATCTAAGTCAATATACACCATAATGGATATGACATTTGTAAGAGATAAGATCACAGAACTGAACATTGTTACAATAGATTGATAATATTGCAGTACGATATCTTGGCAACAATATATGATAACTGGAACCGAAGGACATACCAATTTTCTGATATTGAAAGAAAGATCATGTTAATATAAAAGTGTTTACCTTGGTGTCCTTGAGCTGGACAGCTTGTAATCTGCACTTTGTTGTTGAACAATGGTATTCGAAGCAGAGACGAGAGTTAATATTAGGAAATTTCTTACCTCAAGTCGCCTGAGCAGATGGTTTGTTTCTTGCAATATAACCAAACATAGAAGTTGCACAGAGCTTCGATAATACACAATATCGGAAGTTTTGTTTTTCAATTTTGGTGTAAAACTCTCGGACTCCTTGAACAGATTATATAACCGTGAATACCATTCCACTTATTTGGTGTTGAGATGATCCAGTATATTGAAATCGTTATAGCTTCCAGTGTTCTTTGAGGACTTGGCTAGTTATCTGAAGATCATTGATAAATCCTTGAAGAGACAGTCAACAGACAGCCGCGATAACTATATACAGAGTATAAGTCTATGTTAAGGGCTATAGAGATGACAGAATTGATATCTATCCTCCCGAAGCGAGTGGAAACAGCCATCGAGTCCTGGAGATGGAATTGACGTAAGCGGAGACAGATTATCCCCAATATTGAAGAATGATGGAATTACCAAATATATCTCGTCGTTGATCTTGCTTAAATAGTCAAACAACCTAAAGCCTACTCCACAAACCCACATATAATCATTGATTAATTGAATTTGTGTATTACGTGGAGGCTCAGCGTTCCCAATGAGACACATATGGTATTCGAAAATGAAAGTAGGTTAGTGGAACTGTATTTTTTATTAGATCAGCGACGAAACTTGTTTATTTTGCCTGAAAGAATTATTCTCCGTAATACAATTCAGTTTTTTTTAAAGAAATAATTCGGAAGTCAATCGAAACTAGACAAGACTTCGCCAGATGCAAGCAGCTGTTACGATTCAGGGCGCCAGATTCGGCTTTCAGAGAGTCGCAGTTGTCCATCGAGAAATTGCCGGTCGAATGCCTATCCCTTCATTCTGTTACCAAAGGTAGCTTTTTAGTATTATAGGCCCCTTTATCTTAGTCACTGTTATAGGCCCCTTTATCTTAGTCACTGTTATAGGCCCCTTTATCTTAGTCACTGTTATAGGCCCCTTTATCTTAGTCACTGTTGGATTGTGAATGTTCATTTGAACATCAAATAAACGGTATTTGAATAAAATGATTCAAATGGACCGTATAGCCTGTGTCTGTGGGGAATAAAGACACGAGTCACGAAACGTATGTCGGTTAGAAGGAAGTAATTATCTTCCCTATCCTCGTAACGTTAAATGATGTGATTTAATTGAAAGAAACCTACTCTACAGAAACCAGATCAGTAATTCCGGGACATGTTTCGTCACAATAATTCATTATTGGAATTTCACTGACGTAGAAATTGGGCGAAATTTTCAGACAATATTTTTGAGTCACTCATGCCTCGATATTCAACCATCAGTACTTTATCTGAATATCAACCAATCGTAGAGCTAGTCTGTCCGATAAATTCGGGACACGAACATTGGCCGACAGGCTGAATCCGTCGATCAGATCTTTTTACGCTTGAAGTTTAACAGAGACAAAAAATTGACTCCGAATATCCAATGGATGGCGGTCATATTAGTTCTAATAGACTAAATCCAGGTTCAGTGCCCCCTATCTCCCACAGACTACCAGATCAAGTACAAATAATTCAATTGGCCGCCTGATGAAGTCATCAGATTTGTGTTTCGGAAACAAAATTTTAACTTTCTCTTAAAAATGCTCCGTATGATATAGTAGGATAGGATTAACGTACCAGGCGCCTTTGAGCAAGAAAAGCGTGATTATATGGACGAACAACGCGATAGACGCGCATTTCCAAGGAACCCATATGGTCGAGTAGTAGGGAAAGGCTAAATTCCTTATTATTCAGGCTGAGGCTGATTCGGCAATCTCCGGTAATCTTCGGCAATCTCCGGCAATGTCCGGCAATCTCCGAGTGAAAAAATTTATCTCTCCCTACATAGGACCCAGTGACTTTCAATGTTGATCTCCGGGGAATGGATTTTTGGGGTAGGAGTATGGGAGTGGTCATTGTTTTTGTTTCTTGTGGATTTCACTATCGGGTGTGGCACCTTGTTTTTCTGTCTCGAGCTGTAGAACACGATGGGAGGGATCTCGAGGCCATGGGTTGAATTTCACTGAAAAGTTCGGGCAGGTCTGGGGTGGACATGTTTGGTCCATTCCTGCGCAGTGGACAATGACTTGGCGCCTTGTGCAATAAAACTCATGGACATTTGTGGTATGGGGTGTGGCACATTGTGTTTTCTGTCTCGAGCTGTAGAATACGATGATAGGGGTCTCGAGGCCATGGGTTGAATTACGCCGTAAAGTTATCGTGTGCATGCGTAGTGAATAGGTAGGCCTGCGGTGGACGTTTTCGGGTCGCGGTGGACCAATATTGGTCCGATAGGATCGTGTGAGGTGTCATAGTGATACCATCCGACTGGATGGGTGTGGAGTGGAAGTAAGGCTATGGCGCGCATGCGCAGGCAGGGAATTATGAAAAAAGGGCACTACAATTGACGTTTTGAGGTCGAGGTGGATCAATAGTGGTCCGAATGGGTCGTGTGGGGTATCCGTTTGCAGCTCTCGTGGGGTAGTGTCCAGCTGGACTGGTGTGGAGTAAAAGTAGCGCAATGGTGCGCATGCACAGACAGGGTATTGTGGGAGAAGGGCATTGGAATGGACGTTTTGGTGGGCTTTTAGGTGGGCGTTGGGTCGGAGAGGGTATTCATGTGAGGAGCTCCTCCAGGCCGATCAAGCCATGGGTGGGTGCATGTAAAACTTTCCTGAAAAAGATCCGGAAAACGGATTTTACACCTGGTGAATGTTGTTGTTGTTGAGATGATGTAGCCTCTCAATTTCGGGGAAGTAAAAATCAAGGGAATTAATCCAGTTGCCCCTTAGTAGTAGAGAAAACAGAAGCCAAATATATTAGTCCTGTGACCGTTGTGGAGATTTTTACAGTAACGCCTTAACGCCCTATTTCAACGCCTTAACGCCTTATCCTAACGCCCTAGCATACCAGTGTTTTATCTTTTGCGCGAGATTGTATCATGCTATTATATAATACTAACGCATCGACAAGATCTATGTATCAATCCATTCACACCAGGGAACAAAACATGGTGGTCCCCGATGATGTCATCGCTCTACGCCGGGACGTTGTACGGGATGTTTAGCTGGGAAAACTTATGTTTTGTAGGTCATCACTCTATATGTTGGGTTTTGGGGAATTATCTGGGGGAAAAACTGTTCTATTTATAGATCACTCGGGAGTAGTAGAGAAAGGAGAGTTTCGGAGGTGCAAAAGAACTCTTGTAGAGTTAACTATGTATGCATGTGTGGAGGAGGAGGAGGAAGAGGAGAAGGAGGAAGAGGAGGAGAAGGACCGACCTAACGTCTTCTATAGCTAATCCCTTAAGGCTTAAAGATGTAATCAGCCTCAAATCTAGGCTGAAATCGATGTCTCCCAAACTCCGCGAAAGTGATATATGTGACAACAGGTACAAAATGAAACACATTTAACCGCCAAAAAACTAAACTTGTTTCTACCATTCACAAGAAAATAGATGGAATCGATATTTAAAAATAAACTTTGTCCACGACCATGTCAACAAGCGTATACACGTGTGATGCGCATTCTACCAACATTTGCTATGCGACATTACCGAACCTTAGGCACGAGCCGTGACGCTATCCCATGGCTGCAGCCGTTCAGCATTCAGATTCGTGAGCGTCGCTAAGTCACTCATCGATTTTGAGGCTGATTACATCTTCAATGTCATGATGCAGACAAATGACAGAAAGACAGATCAACACGCTCACAGTTTTCATATAGTTTATTCTTCCCAATGCTATATCATACCCAAGCTACAGGAGCCGAGTAGGATATGTTTGCAATTCCAGTATGCTCTTGTCCAATCAGAAGCCGCCATTTCAGTAAGTTCAATCTTCGACCATGTTCGCTCTAATCCGTTTGTCCTAAGCGTCTTCGGGCAATCCAGGATACTGGAGCTCCGAGCTCTTATTCCTCTCATTGGTAGGCAGGGAAGGGAGATGGAAGGGCTCCTCGACACTGGGATCAATTTCCATCGGCTCTTCAATTCGGGGCGGCGGATCGACCTCCATGGGCGTATTCGAGGATGTATTCCCATGGGAACTGAAATATGCGGTCTCGAGAGTGGATTAACATTGGAAGTCTTATGTAGGGGAGATAACTCTTGCTGGGCCTTCATCACCCGGAGATTGCCAGAGATGACCGGACAATGCTGAAGATGACCGAAGATTCCCGGAGTTTGCAGGACATTGCCGAAGACTCCCGGAGATTACCGAATCAACCACAGTCTCACTAATAAGTAATTTAGTCTTTCCATACTACGTGGTCGTCACTCACTCAAATTTACCCATGATCTTTATTTGCGACAATATGCGAAATCGGAATGGACTCAAAATTTACAAGATTCAGCTCTCAATGTTTTCTGTTCTGGAGTTCAACATCACAAAACGTCATTGCAGAAACTTAAAAAATAGGGCCTCCATTCGAAGTTTCTCAAAGAACCTCGTATGTTTAGACGGGTAAATGGACCCAGAACAGGTGCGGTAGAACTGCCAAAAATAAAATATTACATATACAAGAAATCTTTCAGTTGGCATGAAGTACAATATCATATTGTATATTTAGAAAAGTTTCAAGGTACTGAGTCCCATCATTCTCGAAAAACAGGGCCGTGAAGTAGTGCATTCGTGCAAAATCGTCAATTTTGAGGCAAAAACACCTCATATTTCTTTCTATAAACATATGAAGATAAACGATAACCAGAACCATCTTGATACAGCATACTCGCTGTTCCAATATGTAGTCGTAGACCAAATCTGGTTCTGATCAGAACCAGCTTAAACAGCATACTCGCTGTTCCAATATGTAGTCGTAGACCAAATCTGGTTCTGGTTATCGTTTATCTTCATTTACAGAGAACAATAGGAATTGTTTTCACCTCAGAATCAACTATTTTGCACAAATGCACTACATTACCGCCCTGTTACTCGAGAATGATGAGACTCAGTGCTTTGAAATTTTAGTATACAATACAACTGAGTATACAATATAATATTGTACTCTATGCTAATTGAAATTTTTTTTGTAGAGGAAGTATTTTATTTTGGTACTCTGTATTGCACTTGACCTGGGGCCATTTACCCATCTAAAGATACAAGGTCCTTTAGCGATACATATCGCATGCTGATAGCAAAATGCGAGGGCAGCGTGCAAGATCTATGACGTCACGTTTCGCAACGTCCAATTCCGCTTAATCTGGGGCTAGGGGCCGTATGAACTCATGTACTTCAAGATCCTCATCTTTAAAATTAATCAGCCATACGGATTTGATATTTTGGAACATCATCGTATCTTGCCGGCATCACTGAAAACTGTTGACCGCTTCTGTCTTGCAGGAAACTGGCCTATATTATATATGTATAGTATGCTATTCTTGTTTTTCTTTGAATTTGATGCTAATGCCGTTATGTATTTGGTGCTAATGATTTGGATTATGGATGCGGAAATTCTTTAACCTGTCCAGGCCTGGGGAGGGGACTTTCGCCCCCTCCCCCCTAATTATTTCTCTTACCCCTTGAGCCGCTCTGATGACGTCACAGTGACGGCATTTTCAAAAACGGCATTTTTTGGTCGACTTTTTGCTCAGATTTTTTCGAATTTTTCAATTATACAATTTTCCCGCAAAAACTGCGTGGTAAATTAGTAAATATTAATGTGATGTGAAATAAAATAACTTTTGCCCACTTTTCATCGCGGAAAAGCAGCAATTTTGAAGAAGAATGGCGAAAACATCATTATTCTGGTACCTCAGGTGACCGCAATCTTAAATTTACCCATGATTCTCTACTCGGGAGGTTATGCAAATAGGCTCAAAATGACCCCAATGTGATAAACTATAAAGTCATGGAGTGTCAGCTCTCTATTTCTTGTCGTTCCGAAGATAGCGCATACAGTTTGGTAGGTGGGCCATTTAAATTTTCATCTTTGAAACTGTTGACCGCTTCTCTTTTGCAGGAAATCATCTCCTGTTTTTTTAAATTTTCATATTATGTATATTTGGAATTGATGCTAACTGTCGTACGAAAAAGGTCTTTCGATTACTGACGCGGAAATTCTTTTGTAGACGTATAATAGCTTATCCATATTCCATCCTTTGAGGTTACAGCTTTCTGCTTGGGAAGTGTTTATATAAACTCATTTGAAATTGCATGCGCGTAAAAATTGCATCGGCTGGGCAAACTTTATACTGACAGACAAACTGAATATATAAAACATGATCCATTTAGTGATGTACAGAGAAGAGCGTCATATGGGAATGATATCTAAAAGGAAAAAAAACCAGCAGGGAATAATTAGCGATCAATAATTCGCTGCATGGAATTTGAGATTGATGAAGGAAAATCCGAATGCCTTTGATGTTTTTGTCTATAGCAACGCTGATGGACTGGAAATCCATAAATGTATCTTTAACGAATCTGCATTATATTTCTTCCCACGAAAATAACGTATTAGTTCGCCAGATATGCACACAGAAGCTGATATTGTACAGTTCCCGACATTGCCGTCTGTTTTCTGAGGGTAAATAAAATATCGACCAAATATGCAAATGTAATCCATTTGAGATCGGTTTCGCGTAACAAACTTGGCAAACGTTTATTTAGTCTAGAAGATCCGTCTAAGGAACAATTCAACCGACGTTGTCCCCACAGAACAATCCTTATATGTTCGATAATCATATATATATTTTCCTTTGTTACACATATATGATAGCTTTTCTTTGAAGCCAGTGAAAAGAAAATCTTAAAAGAAACCGAGAACGCTTATTCGTGTAGTAGTAAGTTAAACTGGACCGGGCAGCTGGTTCCTCTTAATCAAACCAATCAGCAGGACGGACAGCTAGTTGTTCCTGGGGGTAATGAGCCTTTACAGCTCTTTATATGAACTATTTGATTGGCCGGATAATGTTTCAATTTTCCACCACAAGCCAATAGAACTGCCGTATTTCTCTTTGAATCTTTGAATCAAATGTTTGAAAACTGGAGATATTCCGTGACGCACTGAAGTTACCATTAGCTCATTCTCCTATTGTCAGAGTTTGTAACCACGTAAAAGTCGTTGTAACACCCTCTGAGTGCACTGTGCAGAAAAGCGCGGCGCGCAGGCGCATTCGGTCTGTATCGATTTTGGTCGGTACATGAAGTATGTATCTGCATACGCGAGAGATAGGAAATGCGTTCAGTAAATCTTGTAAAAGAATTAACAAATGTTATGGTAAATTATTACACAAGAAACACGGTACATCTTCTTTAGCTGTGACATGCTGAGCACAATCCACTCCGTTTACAAACGGACGATGCTAATTGGTCGAGAGCCATGCGCGCAAAAGCTGCGCGCCGCAATTAACTCCATTGCAATCAGAGATTATATTTGACAGAAGGAGGTATACAATCTCATGCCATGAGAATGCCATTCGCTACGAGGTTTGAGGTTTGACTGGTTTGAATGTCATCTCCGGCCACACTATCTTCGAGTTAAGGCTGAAACGACATCAGGTATCAAAACAAAAACGATACTCTTCGAATATCGACATTCCGTTTCAAAACAACCGCGGGAGTTTAAATATACGACATTAAAGAATCTTGTACAGATGACTAAACAGATTGTTGAGATTTTCCCTTTGTGTACCGATAACGGTTGAAAATTGTTCCGATCCGATTTTTAGGTAGCTCGTGTACATGTTGTGAGTTATAGTAAAAACTGTGAAGATTACAACTAAAAATGGTGGATAATTCAAATTGAACAAATCCCATCATCACTGGAACAACATATTTGTTTGTTGTGTAACTGGAGGAAACCGTGATGTGATTGGTCAAAGGGTGCGCTTTGTTCCGGTTTAAACTGGAATAAAGTCTACATTTTGACCAATCGTATCCACGTTTTCTGGGTAGACAACAAATAAAAAGACAAAGCAGCGTCAAACATGGACGCCAGCCTCGTCCGACTCGGGCATGCGTGGTAGATATCGACTTAAGAAAATTGAAGCACTCTTCAAAAGCAATCATAGAATGCCAGTCGGTGTGTTCATGTTGTATATTTAATATAAGCGCGTGTGACTATCGGGATAGGAATCTATTCCAGGAAGAGAGAATCTCGAAACTAAATTCCAACTTTTTTTGGAGGCAATTTCTTGTGCATTTGCGAGAAGAAATCCAATCATTGTTCTATTGACCCACGTCCACTTTCTTCCAAATCCGATTTCATTTCCCTGTTTGCTTGACCACTTGACCGAATGTGCGCTACAGCAGCGAACTTGTTCCTGATGCCGGCTGGACACCACGTGTTCCCTCGCCGGTAAAGGAGAATCTAAACATCCCGAACATAAGCGAGAGCACCTCCAATCCTATCACTGCCCACTCACTGGAAATCAATTACGCATTCCACGTGTTAACAAGTGACCGTCTTTGTTTGCCATTCCAACAGAGCGCCGGCCATTGGAGAGCTCTTGTCTTAAATTAATTTCCGCTCTATTATAAAAGCTGGTGGCAAAAAATGCGAAGTGCGAACTCTCCAAAAGCTTTTTTAACATTTACCAAACACTACATAAAAACAGCGTGGGTTGAAATTACAGAACGCGAACAAGTGAAATGTGCTCTTTACACTTGGTTTCAGATTCTGTTCTTCACATTCGCAATTCCTGCCATCAATTGACACAAGTTTGGAGAAGAGCCACAATAATTTTGCACAGCGCTGTCGACAGTCGGAGGAGAGAGTGAATAAGTATAGGATTGCAACGCCGCTTTCAACAAGTTTTCAGCCACATCACGACGACCCAGTCACATTATACTGACAACGGGCCAAGCAGTCCGTGATCTATCCTCTTCCTGCTGAGCATCAAGCGAGGAAGATACACGTTCCATTTTTAAGTCTTTTACTCGGCCCGAGTGGAAGCCGGAAGACTTCATTTTCACCATGTTTAGAGCTAATTAAAGTTGTTTGAAGGACAAAGTTCTAATCCCAGCCCTTCACAGGGAATCTAAACATCACAAAACAACGTCACAAAACATTATTTTTTGATGATAGATGAAGACTTTACATGATGTCTTGCCGGCATCATATGGATTAAGAATACTGATCAGCGATACGGATTTGATATTTTTGGAACATCATGATGACTTGTCGGCATCATTGAAAACTGTTGACCGCTTCTCTCTTGCAGGAATCTAGCCTATGTTTATGTATACTATGATTGTCTTTCTGAATTTGGTGCTAATGCTGTTATATGGAATATAGAATAGGTCTTTGAATTATGGACGCGCATATTCTTTAATGGACGATGGCTGAATTATGAATTACAACACATATAAGGGAAGTGGGAAGAGGTGCCGACATACTGACTGCGTCATATGACTTCACAGAATAGACTTCTGGTAAACCTATTCTAAAGCACATACCAAGAATCTAACGATTGGTGGTAGGTGTTGTATCTCAGGTACGCTTTTATTGTACCTTTTATTGTACCTGTTCCCCTAGCACCGGCATAAGCGGTATTAGATACAAATCTAGAGAGCTATGATGGAAATGCTCTGACAACTCGTATACTGGTAATTGGTGAGCTGTTTCGCTGTGACAACTCGTACATTGGAGATTGGTGAGCTGTATCGTCGTCAGATGTAAACGACGGCAATTAACACAAAAGACTAGTCTGTAAGGCCCGATGTCGACCCAGCACCAGACGCTTGTAATGTGCACTATGACGCGACCAGGCCAACTGTATACTGGAAACGTATTTACGACCGTATTTGTAGCAATTCGGTTCACTGACCTTACATGCAAATTGATTTTATGATTTCTGGGATTCCAACGAACTGATTTCTGAGATTCCTCTGTACAATAATCCAATGGCACTATCGCTGCTGAGAGAAGACCGACTGCTATGATCGAATATGGACGAGTAGACTAGAATCCCGACATTCCTCATTACAGAGCATGCTACTTCGTGATTTCCGCCTTGGCTGTGACTGTCTAATAAAAGCCCCATCGTAATCGTAATCCCAGATCACAGACCCGCAAAACAAGATTGGGGGGGGAGCGGTGGTATTAGGGTGAAGTGTTGAACTATGGGGGCTCTATATATAACCCCATGCTTTATATAAATCCACATAAAGGTGAGAAACGGACTTTGGGTGAATCGAGAAATAAACGGTTTACCGCCAAACAAAATACATCAGCATATTCTACAAGTATCACTTTATATATTCCCGTCGTCAAATTAGTAAATTTGTGCAATTTTTTACCTTTGCCAGGCGATTCAAAATCCAACGTAACTGTCCGTCCATCTAGGAACAGTTAGATTATGGCGGGCTTCGTTCTCAATTCTGATTGGTCAGTCGCGACAGCTGATCAGTGCGTGACCTCTCTTGCCGAAGGTGTGTCAAGACGACGGCGTTACTGGCTCGCGTGAAAAAAAAACAAAAAAAAACGCATGTGCGTGAACATGCCTTCAGTCGCTGTCCGGCGTGAATATGCGGTCATATGCAGTTTTTCTGGGATAATGGGGCTTATTGTCATCGGACTAAGGATGCCAGCTAATGTCACGACTCAAAAATGTTGTAGTGAGCATGTTGACGCTTATTGTCACAATTGTGGACCAGTATTTATTTGAGGTAAAAATATATCACACGTGATGTGTGACTAAATCTTTGATATATGCGCTAATTAAAGTATGGCCTACATGATGACGTCATCCTTTCTGTACTGTGCTAAGAGGGATCGCTGTTCTAAACAAGGACAGCGATTTCAGCGAATACCAAGTTGAGCAGCGTCAGATCCGACACCTAGTAGCTAGCCGTCCTCCATAATGAAGTTAGTATGTTGTTAATATTTATAACTCACAAAGATCGTATTGTGTTTTGCGAAATATGTCCGTCACTAGGTGATTGTCCAGCAAATAGCAATGACATCTCTCCTCTCCCCCAACTACCCCCACCCGTGTCTCAGGAGTTTCCTCCCCATAGGATTGATTAACCGGCATACAGGAATACGTCCAGTACTACTTCCTCACCAATCAGTACCAGTCCAGTATTACCAGGCCGTACTAATTCAGCACCAAGCAGGACCGGGCAGGTCAAGCATCACGAGGCCGTACTAATTCAGCACCAAGCAGGACCGGACCTGCCCAGTCCTACTCGGTGCTGAATTAGTATTGCCTGCCTATCCGGTCCTGCTTGGTGCTGAGTTAGTACTGCCTAGCAGTTCCGGACCTACCCGGTCCTGCGTGGTGCTGAATTAGTATGGCCTGGTAATACTGGACCTGCACGTTACTGCTTGGTGAGGAATTAGTACTGGGCCCACGGACATAATTTTCACCTGTGACAGATATACGGACAATTTAGGCCGACTCGTGTAATAGTATAGATGATATTTAATTCGCCCTCTGACCTCAGAAAGTGGAACTAATGACTTCATCGTATTTGCATTGGTCCATGTATCAAAGATGGATACAATTGTGACATTAGCCGGCGACCTGACAATTGCTGATGACACAATTGTCGCAATTGTGTCATTAGTAGTTGCTACAACGCTTTTAGGCGAAACGGTTGTTCGTGCACAAATAGGCCTATAGTGATATAAGAGCACAATTACGAAATTGACTAACGAAATGCCCACTTCGACTGTTTCGTTACTGAAAACAATATCAATCATCTAACCGTGTTGTTGTTCATGTTAATCACTTTCTTATTTTCCCAGATTGTATATAAAATTATACAGTGGTTTTCCCTGAGCGTACTACTTGTGGCCATAACCTATCTTAGTTTTCACAAGGTTAGGCGACAAATACAGGTACGTGTATAATTTCCCGTCTATCATTCCGTCTTTCTCGAGGAATTTGGCTGATTAACCTAATTTAGAACAATTCAGTTTTGTTAAATTATTTTTTAGGTTTTCCTTTGATCATTGCGGAATATCTCTCTCTCCCTCTGATAAGCTAGTGCCAATTACTAGATCAGGATAAATGCAATACCCGGCACTTATCATGTACAAATTGACGAACTACCTACCGTAATCGCAATCGATTGAAAGATTGTAACATGGTCCGTTACACGTGTATCGCCCCCGAGTTCCGGCAGCCAGCGGACGAAGGGAAATAACTTTTGCCAGTACTGTTGGAATGCGCTCAGAAATGTGTTCTGTGTTCGACTCGACAGTTGGAGGCGATTATACACTGCAAAAAAAAAACCCTTAAAATTTAAGGAATATTCCTCAACTATTAAATCAGCTTAAAATTCAATAAGGAATATTCCGTAGCATGTTAAGGAAATTCTTTAACATGATAAGGAATATTCCTTAGTTATGTCGATATTCTTGGAATACTGTTATGGCGAGTTGCCATATTTGAATGAATGAGCTTTTTCTGAACATTTCTATTTTTTTTTTCGATCGTTTTCAACTCGCAGGTACAAGTATTTCTTGTTAGGGCGGTGGTTCCATGCGCATATCCATGATGTTATATTGAAATAAATTATTTTATTAAGTTATTTATGTCTAATTTGTTATGGATTTATAGAAAAAACAGCCAAGATTACTTTGAAGATTTTTGGGCCCATCCAATTCTGACCGTCGGGACTTTTTGTCCCAGCAACTGAGTTGCTACGGTAACCGTGCTTCCACCAAAAAATCACATATTTTTTCTCGGTACCAATTTGTGATTTGGTTCCCGAAGGATTTTCGCGTATTCCACTTATTTCATATAGCAATAAACAAACGATTTTAAATGATGTACTGCATAGGCCTACTCAGAACTGCGGGTGAAAAGCACTCTGCCAGCTCTGTTTGAAGAGAGAGAGAGATTCGTTCAGCAATATTTCAGCTATATAGCGACGATCAAACAAAATTCGAAGTACTCAAGTCACTAACTTAGTAATCCAACGCATTAAAACATACACACATTAAAACTTATGTAACAACCCGATTTCTCTCAAATAACCCAAGATGCAATCCTCCCTCACCCGACCAAAAAGGTCTTCCAAAGTAGTCGCTCGATAAAAAGCATCTCTTACAATCTTAAAATCTATGCATTCGATAAGAATATGTTTCATCGTGAGATCATCATGGCATGGAACACACCTTGGGACTGGCTCTTTTTTTAGTAAATGTTCGTGAGTTAATCGTGTACGGCCGATTCTACATCGCCTGATCATGGTTTGATCGAAACGTTTCCGGCTGTTCAGATGAGTATAGCCTACAGTTTTTTTCGAACAGCATCCCATAAAGATTGAAACAGCCGTCTCACATAAGTACAGATATCATATCGGTCACAATGAACTGTTTCTGAATAAGAGAGAGAGAGAATTAAGGTTCAGCAATATTTCAGCTATATAGCGACAATCAAACAAAATTCTAAGTGTTTAAACAAAAACAAGTCAATAACCCAGCAATTCAGAAGTCATCAATACAACACACCAAAAACATGTACATACATAAAACTTATGCAACAAACCGACTTCTCTCAAATAACCTAAAATACAGTCGTCTTTTACCCAACTAAAACATCTTCTAAGTTAGCTGCTCGATAAAAAGAATCTCTTACAATCTGAAAATCTATACAGTCGATCAGAATATGTTTCACTGTGAGATCTTCGTGGCATGGACTACATCTTGGGGCTGGTTCCTTTTTTAGTAAATGTTCGTGAGTTAAATATGACCGATTCTACATCGCCTGATCATGGCTTGATCGAAACGTTTCTGGCTAGTCAGATGAATATATATCCTACAGTTTTTTAAACGAGTGGAGTTTGTTATTATCTACAGCATCCCATAAAGATTGAAACAGCTTTCTCAAATAAGCACAGATAGACGGTCTGAAATCGCTGTATGGGATTCCAACAGGATCAACCTCATTATCAAAAGGGCTGCCGTAGCCATTTCATCAGCTTCATTATTTCCTTTGATTCCAACGGGCTAGGCAACCAACAAAAAACAACATTAATATGTGGATGAAATCTACGGTAATATAACTGCAGAATGTTCAAAATGGTGGGATAGGTTGAAGTTCCACTCTCAATCGGAAGGCATGACAGTGAATCTGAGAATATGACATATTTTCCTCCTAGTAGACCCAATACATTCTAAAGGTAAACAATGTCCGATGTCGCTGTATGGACAAAGTTCCAGCTCGTGACGTACATAGAAGGAGGTAAGTTTGGAATGGGCCTTAACTGATGAAATTTCTGCAAAATTTGGCATTAAATCTTTTACTTTCAAACCATATATAATGGCATCATTAGGAGGGCTCTGTCTCAAGTGGGCACTCTCGCCAATCCCCCCCCCACTTCGAGACAAAACTGAGAAATTGTTGAAAGGGACATTAATCTATACTACTCACTCACTCACTCACTCACTGATCGTGACCATTCGGTAATATTAATTAAATAACTTTAATCATAATGAAATGAGCATTGCCAATGAGAGGTTATAAAACACCGTGAGAGTTCTGAGATCTTAGACTTTCACCCGGGGCGGTGTCACTCTGGGTTTGGGATTTAATGTGGAAGCATGCGACATCGTGGAAATGCCCATCAGAATGACATTTTGTCCTCTTTGGATTTTAAGCAAGACTGGCAGTTGAGGGTGGACAGGGACTCCCAATCAGTGGGTTAGTGAAGCGCCTTTTAGTTGATGGCCGGCACAGTGTCCACGCGATATAGTCAGATCCGCACGAGAAGCCGTCGCTTGCAGTCTTCCTTTAGCCCTTCCGGCGACGCTTCCACTCGACGGTGACAAAAACTGGACCTTGACGGGCGCTAATGACGTCCGCTGACTCAACGTGTTAATCAATTATACCAATATTTCATCACGGAATTTAAAGAAAAGGCCATTAATCAATTCACACAATTATTCTTTCACTGTGAGAATGCCAGGACAGTGTGTGTCATCAGACTCTTGTGGAGACATTGTCACATGCCGGTACGCTCACCGAGCCCTCTTCGATCCGAGATTGTATGGTTCGTCCGACAAGACAGTCCCGAGTCCTTGGGAGTAATTACAACGTAGCAAATTGGTAAAAGCCATCTGTAGTCCCCTGTTTAATCAACCCTACTCGAAACACTTTCCCAATCACTCCAAAGGCTTTTCTCAATGCTCGTTCAGTCAGAAAAGCCATTAGAACGGAATTTAATTATTTGAATATTCAGTCACTGCTATTCAATGCAGTGTCACTCGTGGCACGTGGACTCTCTTTCTGGGATTCCAGAGCAGGTCGACAAAAAATGAGGAAATGACAATGAACCACAGCCCTCGTGTGGAATCAAGTAAAGAAATGATCGGCGAGCAGAAAAAAAATATGTTAAGGAATGCCCGCTCCTAAAGTCTGTGATATCTATATAAATAAAGTCTTAGAGAAAATCTTATCGATGTTGGAAGTCGATATGCCCTTTTTAACTGACAGTGAATGTTAGCAATGTGTTATGTTTTTGTACAATACAGGGAACTGGTTGAAATTGTTATATTGATTAACTGATAGTCTCATTCATGCCCTGATTTGAAGAAAAAAAAGAATAGCGGGAGATGATATCAGAACCCATGATCAGTTGCATAAAAACGAATTTATGATAGATCAAAATGCACCCCTTGATCTATTTTGGTATTTTCAGGCAAAAGGGGAAGAATTTCTCTTGTAACAAACCTCAAACCAAACTTGTTTTGTTTTTTAAATAACCAAACTTATAATATAAAATATTCTTTTGGTTTGATGTGTCATATTGTTACAAGAGAGATTCCTCGCTGTGGTATTTCCATATAATGAAGATATTTCTATGGGTTGTGGTATTTCCTTATATGGTAGAATTTTCCTTGGGTTGTAATATTATAATGAATTTTTTACGACAGATTCTGGTATTGAAATAAAGATTATTCTATAGTTTATTGTATTTTCCTATAGTGAAGATTGTTCTAGGAGTTGTGTTATTTCCTTATACTGTAGATTGCTTTATGTGTTGTGGTAGTTCCTTTTAACCCTATCTGGCCTGGGCTTCTTGGGACCTGTTGTGACCTAATTATTTTTCTTACCCCATGAGCTAGGGAGCTGAAACTTACCACACTATACCCTTGGGGCAAGCTCTACCAGAAAATGTAAAATCTAAGATGGCCGCCTTGATGACGTCACAGTGACGTCATTTTCAAAAATGGCATTTTTTTGGTCGATTTTTCAGTTAGGTTTTCCGAATTTTTTATTTATGCAATTTCTCCGAAAAAACTGCATAATAAATTAGTAAATATTAATGTGATGTGAAATAAAATCGTTTTTGCCCGCTTTTCATCGCGGAAAAGCAGAAATTTTGAAGAAATATGACAAAAACATCACTTTTCTGGGACCCCACGTGGCCGCCATCTTGAATTTTCCCATGATCCTCTGCTCGGGGGGTTATGCAAATAGGCTCAAAATGACCCCAATATGATAAGCTATAAAGTCACGGAGTTTCAGCTCTCTATTCTTTGTCATTCCGGAGATAGCGTAGAAAGTTTGGTAGGGGGCCATTTCGCCCCCCCCCCCAGGCCAGGTAGGGATAATGAAGATTCTCCAATGGGTTGTTGTATATCCTTGCAATGAAGATTTTGTATAGGTTGTGGTATTTCCTTATAATGAAGAGTTTTCTATGCGTTTTTTCCTTATAATGAGTATTCCGCTATATGTCGTGATATTTTCTTATATGAAGATTATTTAATGGGTTGTGGTACTTCATTATACAGAAGATTTGTCTATGTGTGTTGATATTATAATGAAGTCCCGGGTTGTGGTATTATAAGGAAGATTTTATAGTTGACTGTGCTGTATCCTTATAATGAATATTCTTATATGTGTTGTGGTATTTCCTTCTATGGAGAATATTTTATGGGTTGTGAATTTCCTCATGCATAATGAAAATTGTTCTAGTATGGGTTGTGGTATTACAATGAAGATTGTTCTATGTGGTGAGGTATTTCCTTATAATGAAGATTATTTTATGGGTTGTGGTATTATTCCATATAATGAAGATTGTTTTATGGGTTGAGGTGTTTCCTTATAATGAAGATTCTCTGGTTGTGGCATTTCTTCACAATGAATTTCTTTATGTTATGATATTATAATGAGGGTGTTTCCACGGGTTGTGTTTTTATAATGAAGGTTATTCTACGGTGTGTGGTATGTCCTTAGAATGAAGATTGTTTTATGCGTTATGGCCAGCCTTTTCTATATTCGGTGATGGGTTGTGGTTTTTCCTTTTAACTGAAATTGTGGTATTTCTGTATATTGAAGACTTTTCTACGTCTTGTTGTATGCCTTTATACTGGAGATTGTGTGATGGGTTGTGGTATTATTTCGATAGAATGAAAATTGTATTTAATTACAATGATACTCCTATGGGTTGTGATATTTCTTTATGAAGGAGATTTTCTGTGTGTTGTGATATTATAATGTATTTTTTTCTCGTTACGTGTTGTGCCCTAATGAAGATTTTCCTGTGAGTATTTCCTTATAATGAATATTTTTCTATAGGCTGTGGTATTTCCTTATAATAAATATTTCTCGGTGGGTTGTGGTATTTCATAATAAGGGAAATTGTTCTATGGTTGTTATCTGTTCTTATAACGGAGATATTGGTCTATGGGTTGTGATATTACAATGATTTGTTATTTCGCCAATGTAGATATTCGCCTATGGGTTGTGTTTCTTCCTTTTAATTGAAATTGTGGTATTCCATACAATGATGATGTTTCTATAGATTGTGGTATTCCATACAATGATGATGTTTCTATAGATTGTGGTATTTCCTTATAATGAAGATTCTTTGAGTTATGAAAGATAGTAAAGATTTTGCGTTGTGGTATTTCCTCAAAATGAAGGTTATTTTAAAGGGTTGGGGTATTATAATTAACGTGTTGTGATATTTCCATATAATGATTCTTCTTTTGACTGTGTCTCCACATAACGAAGATTTCCGTGTAATAAATATTTTTGATTGGGTTGTGGTATTTTCTTATAATCACCATTCTTCCATGGATTGAGGTACATTTTATTTCCGAAATTTAATTAAATATGGATTTTTGGCTTTTCCAGATAACGAAAACTCTGGTATTTCGTGTGTTCTATTCTGATATTTCCGGATAATGGAAATTCTTCTATTGGTTGTGGTATTCTAGTAAATTGTACAGCAAGATACAACGAGGTTAGCAGATTGGATTTAATTTTAGTTATATGGGTATTCCCGTATAGCGATGACTCTTCCACAGAGCCTGAAAAAAGGTGATAACTATGACCCCGAAAAGGTGATGAGTTCAAGCCATCATCACCCTATTTTATGATCACCTTTTAACATTATGGCTATCGCCTTTGAAGAGTGATGAGCAATGGATATAAATTTAGGTCGTCACCTTTCAAATGTGCTGAGGCAAAATCATCATTATTAAAAGGTGATGGTCGTCACTATTTAAAGCTGGTGATGGCTCTAACTAATCACCTTTTAAAGGTGATGACCAGGTCTTATCACCATTAAAGGGTGATGGGCCATTACCTTTTTTTCTGGCTGCGCATGATTGTGGTATTTCCAGAAAATGAAGACATTGTGTGTGGGTGTTTCCCATTGATGCAATAGATTCTCTTCTATCAGCATAGATGATGAGGTCTTTTTTCATTGTAACGCCATGTTGTGACGTCATGGAGGAAACGTTATTTCGATTGTTGACATCACGCAACGTCACGAGAACACACTGCTCTCAGTAATTGTGACGAAAAAAAAACAAGCAAACCTTTCTTTTTGAAAATAGTCCCGTGATATTTTGGATTTTTTTCTCTCCTGTATAAAATCTCCCAAAGCTATTATGAATTTATTTCAATGATTTATTCCAGTTTGGCATACGTGTACCTGCATGTACCTGATTTATCTCACCTAAAAAAAAAGAAAAAAACTTGTCTGACCTGCAGACACAACTGTGAAATTGTCATATAACATGTCATGAATTACAGAAATTATTGAATGGCTTTAGGCATTTTATTCAGGCGTATGTTCATATTGTCGGTTGAAAATTTCGCCTTCCATCTCGGTGTCTTGTCCCCATGTTCATGGCAACCTCTGGACTAAACAGCTCGTCCAATGTTAATTTTATCTTCATATTCGCGGATTTTCCGTTTTTCCTATTTACTCCTTTTGTTCGGTTCTTCTTATCCGATGTTTTTTTGTTTTTCCTCACTTTTGGTTTCTTCACTTTTCTCGTCGTTATCGCTACCTTTGCTTTCGCAGTTTTTCTTCCTTTGGAATTTTTCTTCTTCTTCGCAGCCCGTTTCGCCTTCCTTTCTCTCGGTATCGAACGTTTTTCTATTATCTTCTTATGCTTCCGATGATGTTTGTGTTTTCGTTTCCCTTTTTTCGCTTCTTTTTCATTTTTCACCATTTTGCTCAATTTGTTCTCGGTGATAGCTTGATCGACATTTTCCTGTAGCTTCTTTTTCTTCCTGACTGATAAATTTTCTCCTTCATTTGATCTCGCCGCCTCCAGAGCCAGTTGAGCGATCATGGCGTTCTCCATCT
>JAVTVY010002347.1:0-36152 GCA_036873755.1 Hanleya hanleyi
TTCTTGGTATGTGCTTTAGAATAGGTTAACTAGAGGACTATTCTGTGAAGTCATGTGACGCTGTCAGTATGTCGGCACCTCTTCCCACTTTCCTTACATGTGTTGTAATTTTACTGCCCTTTTCTTTCGGTCATCAGGAACCATTTGAATTTAAAAGTTGACCAACGTCGAATTGAAGGACGAGAACAGTTGTGGGTTTCACAATGTGTCGAGGATTTCCTCATGACTTGGAATTCTTCAGTGTGATTTTGTTCAAACTGCAATAGACATGGCCGAATCGGATATTGCCATCTTTTTGTGCAAGCAGACAAGAATTCTCAGACCTACAAGGTCAGTGATGTGTTATTAAGCTATTGGAACACAGCAGAAGAAAGCCTTACAATGCTGTCATTTGCTTAGGTCAGCATCCTTCATATCACTATTACGCAACACTGTAGCAATGAGGAAGATCACTTTTCCTGTACTGTCTTTTCGATTCTCTGACACTGGTCCCCATTCAGTTGTGAAGCAGCAAATTTAACAATTATCTAGGCTTTTCATTTGACTTCCCTTCATTTCTCAGATCTGGGCTACTCCGTAGGTCAAGTGTATCAGGTATGATTTCATGAAGAATTACCTCTATGGACCTTTCTGAAAACTTCACGTCAGGATGCGCCATATCTTCTATAAAGTGGAATAGGGCAGACTAGTTCTTGGAAACAAACAATGCTTTTTTTCATCCAAATTCATTAAGTGAATGGGAACATATATACAAAATATTCTGCACAAAAACAGGCCACTAACAGATTATTTGATGAATGCATTCCCTCTTTGTACTCCTGTCAGACCATCCCGAAAAAAAAATGTTTCAGGTAAGCCTACCTACCCAAAATAATTTGTCAATTCTAGAGTAACCGTTAGTTTATTTTTGGGGGTGTGTGTGTGGGGGCGGTGGGGGGGGGGGATCCAGATTCATCTAAACTTGAAAATTGACAAAAATGGACTGCCCAACTAAAAAAAAATGAATTGCCTTCCCGCCCTTCAATGGAACTCCTTAAGCACACATATTGTTATGAATGATATCAAAGATACATAATCATACTACATGGTCAGAACTTGTGACGTTATCATGGAACGATTAACAATGTCACAATGCAACATTGTTGCAAATCTGTTCCATTCGCTGTATTGCCGCAAAAGTCCCGCAGACTGCAAGACGCTCGAAGTAATGACATCGTTAACGTCATCTCTGACGTCAAAAGAGGCAGTGAAGATTCCGCTCCAACTGTACCCAGCTTCCTTTGAATCTTCTGAGACAAAATACGAGTGAACTGTTTTTGGAAAACATTATCACGTTTTGCTATTCACATCGTTATCTTGAATATGACATACACTTACAGAAGTATGTCACAGTTACACTTTAAGCTCGTGGTATGATTGAAATTTTTTTGAAATCGATGTTAAATCCTACTCATTCAGTGCAACAGAACTAACAGGGGGTGTACTATGTGGCTACGGCTGTTGATTATAAAATATTGCATTTGCTGTAAAGACGATAACTCTATCTACTGATGGATATATTTTTTGTAATTAAAAAAATGTTTCTCAACCAAATTTTGTGAAATCTCATACAAAATGAGTGATATTTCAAGAAGTTAAAGGAAAAAGAAATTATAACCTACCTAGTACCTAACCAACTTTTTCAAAAGAACATACCTACAAAACTTTACTCGTCTTATTTTGAAGCAGCCTTATCAGACTGCTCAACTGTCATATTAATTGCACCTTTGTATTTTACAGTGGGAGAGTTTGGGGCATCAACAAGGTCGAGCTCCGCACCATCATCGGGACGACGGAGACCTGCCATGCTTCACTACAGTCAGCTCCCTAAAGCCCCAGACAGGTCTGTTTGCCTGTTATGAACATTTCTCTCAAGAGCTCCTGTAACATTTGTTATTATACATCTTTGTGGTTTCCCCCACCATATTGTATAGAATGACAAGCGTGATACTGTTTGTATTATTGGATAGTGGTGCCTCCATATTGGACAGCTGTTGTTGCCAAAATGATATTCAATGTAAGCAGAAATTGTTCCACTGTTTAGATTTGTACTTCATTCCTGTCTCAAAGTGTATAACAAAGCTATTTGATTGTATTGTTTTGTATGGACCCGCTCTGGGTTCAAGGAAGAGGCTCGCAAACTCGTCCTTGTGTGCGAGCTCGTCCTTGCCCCTGCACCCAGGATTTGTCCAAACGACAAATCCTGCAATAAACCTATATGGGTATTCACATTTCACTGCAAAGACTGGTGTAAATGTTGATGGTTGTCAGTAAATGTGAAAAAAAGGGTTATTATCTGGAATTGTATGTCTTTATTGCTTTTCGTAATTGAGACAAAATACAATATATTGTTTACATGGTTAGAACACATGGCGCACACTGAACTCTTGGAAATCCCCCCGCCCCAGTTGAAATCCTGCCTATATTAAGATGGGCACATGTCACGCTAAGAACCTGAAATAGGTCATAAATTTTCCGAAGATGTACCGTCTTGCGGTAGACACGGCTCTCTTTGAGAATGGATCGGAACTGTGCGAACTACTTCCTGTATTAGATAACTCGCTTTCACGGCCAAGTATACATACCGACAATAATTTGTTCGCGATTAATATGCTCCGAAACGGAAAGAGTCTTTTTCCAATTATATAGCCCACGTTATGTTTAGCAATTCGCTTCTAACTCGGCGAAGTCAGCAGGTCAATGACAAGCCGGATACAGACGGTGAAAATCATACGCCGCCTACTCACCCCCCAAAACACCCCCCAAATTTTGGGGGGATGGCTCCTATTTACACGTGAGACTCTTTCTCGCAGTAGGGAGTGTCGCGAGACGAGAATGTGTTGTGTGCCTTCTCCATATCATGCATATTCATTAGGTGACAATTTCACCTCCTAAACAAGATAGCTCGCCATGCAGATACTCACTTTCTATTCCGCAGAGGCTAGATAACACTATATCGATGAGATGATGATCGAGAACGTTTTTATTGTAGATATCCTTAAACATGCTACATTGATCTATTTTCCGGTACGGTATAGGCCTATTCGTTGGTATAAATAATATACACTAATTACTCAGAAAAGAAAATGGGTAGCAACAAATATTAGACAAGAAATTCTAGATGACTTTCACTGTGATTCCGTCACGGACATTTCCAAAGATTCTATAACGAAACATCTGCAATATTACGGAGGATATTATAATTCATTTGAAACTTGATAGCAGTAATAAAGCTATAAGACGTATAAAATGTGCGTGGACAGAAGACGTTTTCAATATCGGTAACGAGAACTTCAAAGTTTTAAGTATATCATCCAAACTGTTATTCCGTCACAGTGCAATTCATGTTTTAGTGTTTTAACCCTCATTATAATAGTGTATGATAACGCTACGTACATGTACCGGTATATAAACACTGCCAACTATAGACGAAAATATCCTTTCAAGACAGAGAGATTAAACTGTGTTTATAGACGGGGTTTAAAAGTTATCGGTAATCTTTAGAAATGATGTTTTCGAAACATAGATGAATCACGGAATAGTAAATCTTTGCTTATGTCTAAGGGCAACATACATTTGTTTTTTAATGGTACGATAATCATGAAGAGGCACCCGATGATGCGTATCGGCATGAGAAACTGTCCGTTTTAGGGTCCTTCACATAATAAATTCATGTATTTTTCGCATTTTCAAAGTTTGTCAGTTTTCTGTCGGCTTTCAGTTAGGAATAGAGTGGCAATGCCATATAGGGTATTGTCATTCAAAATTTTAAGATTTCAAAACAGAGGAAATACCTCGCTTGGAAATGTGCCACAATAATTCCGTCACAGGTTTAACTGAGTTATTTTATCCATTTAGACATATTTTAACGGAAATGATATATGATCATTTTGAAACACCCAAAATTCAAATATGACATCCGACATAAGCAGCTAGATTTACATCAACCACTGAGCTATATAGCTAGGCCTATCTTGACAGGGTGATCGTTTCGTGGGAAAATTAAAGCAAAATCCATTTGAAGGAGGAGTTATTGCTTAGAGTTTGTTGCTTAGTTGTCTGCTGGACATTTGTATAGCGTTGAATAGGACCCCTCTCCACTTTTAAAAATAAGATAAGACAAAATTTATTCACAAAGATACACTACCTAATTTGCAGACGATGAACATGATCACATTAAACCATTTTATCGTGTTCAAAAACAAATGTGTTCAATATGACATAATTTTTATTGTAACCTCTACAGACTATAGAATTTTTCTCGTAAGACGTAAATAAACGATAGAAAATTTGTAGCGATGATGAATACATTCCAGGAAGTAAAGAAATTTCAATAAATAATTAGGAAACACCTTCCATACATGAGAACGAGCTAGCCCGAAAACATCGGCTAATTAGGGGGGGGGGGGTGTGCTGACCCCTTAGCCCGAATCACTAATACAGACCGAAAAGGAAAAAAATAATAAATAAATAAATAAACAAGATCTTTAACTGCACACGGCGTGGGAAATTGAGACAGAGGCACAAAAAGCATTTTATCGAATAAATAATATGATTTGGCATCTCCAGCACTATACAACCACCTAATGACTCCTTTAATTAGAGGGAGTCTCCCATCAAACACGGATTTTGTCAACAAAACCGTCGTGTTTCTTTCTCCACAGTTTAAAGGGTCATGCGCAGAATGGGGTTAACCTTTTGACTCACGTCATCCATGCGGGTTTTAAACCAATAGCGGCGTCTGTTTATTCACGTGATCAGAAAGGTAACGACATAAAAATAGCGAAGGTCATATTTTCACAAGATGTCGGAAAGGCGCGAAAACGTTAAAATCAATGGAGGTTTTTTCTCACACATTTGATCACATTTTGTCAGCATGATAGATGGTACATGGACAAAGAAGCTCAGGTCAGTCAAAGTGTATCAAATTGGCATATTTTTCTCTCCCGTTTCGTTATTTTCGTCAGCGGCTGAAAGGCCGCTTGTTGCGACATAAATTTTTATCGCGAAAATTTAACCCACCCTCTATCTGGGCTGTGATAGGAATGCCACGCCCCCTTACCTTTATTCACCTATCACAGCCAGAGTTTCTGGGTTAGAGAACGAGCCAGTGAGCCCGAGTCTGAGTAATCATGTAATATTGTGAAAATAAAAATTTTGAAAGCGACAATGATCGTGTTTATTCTGAGTTCTCGACAATGAGTAACATAAGATCTATTTCTCTTCGAATATATTTGGATATGATTTTAATAAGATTGATTTTTCTATACAGATATTTTTAACTTCCGTTAGTCCAGGAGTAGGCCTATCGATACAGAAATATTACCATGACGTTGATACATATATAGATTATGCGTGTAATTTATCTGATTTGTATCACATGACTGATAAAACTCACCTGAAACCTATCTTCATATTACAGACCTGTTTACTCCATACTCCATATCTTCGACGAACCATGAGTTGGGATGATATGAAACATGAATCCATATGGAACGAACCCAAGACTATGATCATGAGTATGATAATCTATTCGTCACATGAAAATATTAGCGTATAAATGTCAGAACGGAATCAAAATACTGCTAAAAAATGTAAAATGTATCAGAGTAAGATGCTTCTTCTATCACATCGATTTTTTATTTATTTCGGTCTGCATGGACTTTCTTTGTGACTGTAATTTTTTTAGCCCGTCGCTTTTTGTCCGTGGTCCGTCGTCCGTTCGTCGTCCGTCCGTCCGTCGTCCGTCCGTAAACAATTTCTTGTTATCGCGATTTCTCAGGAACTACTGCATGGATCTTTCTCAAATTTAGTACACAGGTTCCCCGTGGGGTCTAGTTGTTCAAGAAATCTTTTTAGTCCGATTCGAAAATCCAATATGGCCACCAGGCAGCCATCTTGGATTTCCCCATGAAACCTTGTTATCACGATTTCTCAGGAACTACTGCATGGATCTTTCTCAAATTTGGTACACAGGTTCCCCTTGGGGTCTAGTTGTGCAAGAAACCTTTTTTGGTCCGATTCGAAAATCCAATATGGCCACCAGGCAGCCATCTTGGATTTCCCCATGAAACCTTGTTATCGCGATTTCTCAGGAACTACTGCATGGATCTTTCTCAAATTTGGTACACAGGTTCCCCTTGGGGTCTAGTTGTGCAAGATACCTTTTTTGGTCCGATTCGAAAATCCAATATGGCCACCAGGCAGCCATCTTGGATTTCCCCCATGAAACCTTGTTATCGCGATTTCTCAGGAACTTCTGCATGGATCTTTCTCAAATTTGGTACACAGGTTCCCCTTGGGATCTAGTTGTGTAAGATACCTTTTTTGGTCCGATTCGAAAATCCAGTATGGCCACCAGGCAGCCATCTTGGATTTCCCTTTGAAACCTTGTTATTGCAATTTCTCAGGAACTACTGCATGGATCTTTCTCAAATTTGGTACACAGGTTCCCCTTGAGGTCTAGTTGTGCAAGATACCTTTTCTGGTCCGATTCGAAAATCCAATATGGCCACCAGGCAGCCATCTTGGATTTCCCCATGAAACCTTGTTATCGCGATTTCTCAGGAACTACTGCATGGATCTTTCTCAAATTTGGTACACAGGTTCCCCTTGGGGTCTAGTTGTGCAAGAAACCTTTTTCTGGTCCGATTCGAAAATCCAATATGGCCACCAGGCAGCCATCTTGAATTTCCCCATGAAACTTTGTTATCGTCATTTCTCAGGAAGTACTGTATGGATCTTTCTCAAATTTGCTACACAGGTTCCCGTTGGGATCTAGTTGTGCAAGATACCTTTTCGGTCCGAATCGAAAATCCAATATGGCCATAAGGCAGCCATCTTGAATTTCTCCATGAAACCTTGCTATCGCGATTTCTCAGGAACTACTGCATGGATCTTTCTAAAATTTGGTACACAGGTTCCCGTTGGGATCTAGTTGTGCAAGATACCTTTTCGGTCCGATTCGAAAAACCAATATGGCCACCAGGCAGCCATATTGGATTTTCCCTTGAAACCTTATCGCGATCCCCTTGGGATCTAGTTGTGCAAGATACCTTTCCTGGTATGATTTGAAAATCCAGTATAGCCACCAGGCAGCCATCTTGGATTTCCCTATGAAACTTTATCGTCATTTCTCAGGAACTACTGCATGGATCTTTCTCAATTTTGGTACACAGATTCCCCTTAGGGTCTCGATATGCAAGATGCCTTTTTCGATCCGAATCGAAAATCCAATATGGTCACCAGGCGGCCATCTTAAGACTTTCCCATTAAATTTTTTTATCATGATTTCTCAGGAAATACTGCCTGGATCTTTCTCAAATTTGATACACAGGTTCAATTGTGCAAGATACCTTTTCTGGTCCGATTCGAAAATTCCATCTTGGATTTTCCCATGCAAAGTTGTTATCGTGATTTCTCAGGAAGTACTGCATGGATCTTTCTCAAATTTGGTACACAGGTTCCCCTTGGGGTCTAGTTGTGCAAGAAACCTTTTTTGGTCCGATTCGAAAATCCAATATGGCCACCAGACAGCCATCTTGGATTTCCCCATGAAATCTTATCACAATTTCTCAGGAACTACGGCATGGATCTTTCTCAAATTTGCTACACAGGTCCCCCTTGGGGTCTAGTTGTGCAAGAAACCTCTTTTGGTCCGATTCGAAAATCCAATATGGCCACCAGGCAGCCATCTTCGATTTCCCCATGAAACCTTGTGATTGCGATTTCTCAGGAACTGCCGTATGGATCTTTCTCAAATTTGGTACACAAGGTTCCCCTTGTGGTCTAGTTGTGCAAGATACCGTTTTCGGTCCGATTCGAAAATCCAATATGGCCACCAGGCAGCCATCTTGGATTTCCCCATGAAACCCTGTTATCGCGATTTCTCAGGAACTACTGCATGGATCTTTCTCAAATTTGGCACACAGGTTCCCTTTGGGGTCTAGTTGTGCAAGATACCTTTTTCGGTCCGATTCGAAAAACCAATATGCCCACCAGGCAGCCATCTTGGATTTCCCCATGAAACCTTGTTATCACGATTTCTCAGGAACTACTGCATGGATCTTTCTCAAATTTGGTACACCGGTTCCCCTTGGGGTCTAGTTGTGCAAGATACCTTTTCTGGTCCGATTCGAAAATCCAATATGGCCACCAGGCAGCCATCTTACCCCATGAAACCCTGTTATCGCGATTTCTCAGAAACTACTGCATGGATCTTTCTCAAATTTGGTACACAGGTTCCCCTTGGGGTCTAGTTGTGCAAGATGCCTTTTTCGGTCCGATTCGAAAAACCAATATGGCCACCAGGCAGCCATCTTGCATTTCCCCATGAAACATTGTTATCACGATTTCTCAGGAACTACTGCATGGATCTTTCTTAAATTTGGTACACAGGTTCCCCTTGGGATCTGGTTGTGCAAGATACCTTTTTTGGTCAGATTCGAAAATCCAATATGGCCACCAGGCAGCCATCTTGGATTTCCCTATGAAACTTTGTTATTGCAATTTCTCAGGAACTACTGCATGGATCTTTCTCAAATTTGGTACACAGGTTCCCCTTGGGGTCTAGTTGTGCAAGATACATTTTTCGGTCCGAATCGAAAATCCAATATGGCCACAAGGCAGCCATCTTGGATTTCTCCATGAAACCTTGTTATCGCGATTTCTCAGGAACTACTGCATGGATCTTTCTCAAATATGGTACACAGGTTCCCCTTGGGGTCTAGTTGTGCAAGATATCTTTTTTCGGTCTGATTCGAAAAACCAATATGGCCACCAGGCAGCCATCTTGGATTTCCCCATGAAATCTTATCACAATTTCTCAGGAACTACGGCATGGATCTTTCTCAAATTGGTACACAGGTTCCCCTTGGGATCTAGTTGTACAAGAAACCTTTTTTGGCCCGTTTCGAAATCCAATATTGCCACCAGGCAGCCATCTTGGATTTCCCCATGAAACCTTGTTACTGCGATTTCTCAGGAACTACTGCATGGATCTTTCTCAAATTTGGTACACAAGGTTCCCCCTGTGGTCTAGTTGTGCAAGATACCGTTTTCGGTTCGATTCGAAAAACCAATATGGCCACCAGGCAGCCATCTTGTATTTCCCCATGAAACCTTATCACGATTTCTCAGGAACTACTGCATGGATCTTTCTCAAATTTGGTACACGGGTTCCCCTTGGGGTCTGGTTGTGCAAGATACCTTTTTTGGTCCGATTCGAAAATCCAATATGACCACCAGGCAGCCATCTTGGATTTCCCTATGAAACCTTGTTATTGCAATTTCTCAGGAACTACTGCATGGATCTTTCTCAAATTTGGTACACAGGTTCCCCTTGGGGTCTAATTGTGCAGGATACCTTTTCTGGTCCGATTCGAAAATCCAATATGGCCACCAGGCAGCCATCTTGATCCAAGGGAGATAATCAGGATTCAGGCACTTTCGAAGTTTCAACATTACTTCGCAGACCGGATCCCTTCAGTATTAAGTATTGTAGCCATCTTACTATTTTCGAGCATGGTATTTTAAAAGAGATATCTCAAAATAGCCCAATAAACTGAAAAGAATTAGCATTCGTTCCTGATTATAAAATCTTAAGTATGTTTTATAGCTCATGCCAAAGCGTCAAAGAGGTTGGTCTTCGCTTCCAGTACCCAATGATGACACGTGCAAAAAAATAAATGAAAAAAATACTAAAAAACAAAGGCGAAGGATCCTCCGTACATGTACATTCACGATCAGACTAACTTTGCTAACCGACATAAGTACAGTTTCTAGAAATCTTGAAACTCCTGAAACTTAGATTATATCTTGGTGTTTTTCAGTGGCCTTTTTCGATCTTTTCCGCTCAGATTCAAAATTCTGTAAACAAAATTACAAATCATTCGTTTGTTCTTAGTAACAATGGACAAAAAGATCCTCTAGTCATTAGCTTACAATTATCGGACAATGGTGGGCGCCAAGATCCTTCAGGATATCTCGTTTACTTTCTTCGCAAAAACTGCATGACAAATTCGTAAATAATAGTCTGATATGAAATAAAATAGATTTTACCCACTTTTCCATGCAGATAAGGATTTTTTTTAAGATATATGACGAAAACATCACATTTCTGGTACCTCACATGGCTGCCATTTTGAATTTACCCATGATCCTCTGCTCCCCCGAGTCATGCAAATAGGCTCAAAATGACCCCAATATGACAATCTAAAAGGTCACGAAGTTTCAGCTCTTAATTTTTTGTCGTTCCGGAGATAGGAGCAAAAAAACAACAAGGGGGGGAGGGGAAAGTGCCCCTCCCCCCCCCACACCCAGGCCAGGTCGGGTTAAGTGACGACATGCTGGTTTTTGGGGATGGTGGGGCAAAAAGGAACTTCTAACTTTGAGCGATCACTCATGCTCTATACAGTATGGCCTTGATATGCAATGAGATGGATTTTGAAGATACATACCGTACTCAGTATTAAATAATAAACCGACGAAATGCTGTTTATCTATACTCTCTAAAAAACGTTGAGTGATAGTGATATTTCACTCAAGTAAGAGTGGAAATTGATCCCACTCAGTATACTTGGATGAGCTTTTCACTCAACTTGAGTTACTTTACACTCAACTTGAGTTAAATGCACTCAACTTGAGTGACATTCACTCAAGCATAAGAGTGGGAATTGATCCCACTCAAGTTGAGTGAACTTGAGTGGTTTTAACTCAAGTTGAGTGAAAAGTAACTCAAGTTGAGTGAAAAGTAACTCAAGTTGAATGAAAACTAACTCAAGTTCGAGTGAACAGGTACATTTCACTCAAACTTGAGTGGAACAGCTCACTCAAGTTTTTTTAGAGAGTAGGTACTTACTGTTTAGTATATAGGGGAAACAAAAAATTTGAGTGGTGTTTCGTATCTCCCCACCCCTCCCCTCTCTTGATAGGGGAAAAACAGAACGCCATGTTCTCCCCAATAGGAAACATAATGTTAACCATACGATATTGTAAGCAAAACATCCGACTGTTGTGGGTACGATGGATAGGCTAGGTGCATATATATATTTGCCAAGGGTGGAAAAGTCGGCCGAAAATGAAAAACTGTTGAATATGGCGTCCTAAAGTCATTTTAAAAGTCCAAATCAGCCATATTTTGTTACTTATATCTCTTGAGTTCGAATATTTCAAAGCAGTTATTATTTTCTATCTTTTAGCCGATTAATGGGCAATATATAGCCAATATATATGATACAATTTGACGAAACAATTTGTATTCTTTGGCCCCCGAAAACTGAAAAAAACTTTACTTCATCAATGCACATGCACAAGCATTTGGTATGAATTTGACCTTGGGATCGGCCATAAGGAGTAAAACGGAACTCCGTTCCATTATGCCCCTCTAGGGATGGTTCCATTTTGCTCCGATTAGCATATTCTCAAATTTTAGGTTGCACTATTTTTTTATTTTATCTAAATATTGGTGTGGCAGCCATTGGAAAAACATTTGTTGTCAGCCTACTAACAATGTTTTCCGCTGACACTGATTTTATTTGTTTGTCTTAATTTTTTCACTGTTGCCGTCTTCTCAAAATTAAAAACATATTTTGGTATGCGAGATTTAAGATAATGATTCCACTAATTATAACCATAGAATATAATTATTGGAAATTTCTTACAATTAATCCATTTCGCCCCGTATTTCCGTTTTGCCCCAACTTCCAATGCTTCAACCCGCAAAACTTAATTTTCTTGATATCTCCACAACAAAATTTAATAACAGTACATGCCTTGGCGGACATATATCATAGGCCTACTGTCCAAATTGACAACATAAATATACTCCTCGGTCTGTGAGTAATCTATTGCTATTCTACCAATTCGACTTCGGCAAAACTATTCCTCTCCTGCAAACCTAGAATGAAAGGGATTATTTTCGCCCCAGTCAGTTGCCTGTAGGCCTGTGGGATACTGGACGGTAGGGATCTACGTAGGCTATTTTTTCAATAAATAAACTACGGTATGTGAATTAATAAATACTCATTTTTATTATACTAATGATGTCAAGCTGAGTTACGACAGTTTTTAATTTCCTGCCATACCCTGACCTCAATGACATAAAAACAAGAAACTATATACGTAGACATCTACCATCCAATATCCTGTAGGCCAGATATATACTGCGAGTATACCAGAAGTTAATGGATTAATACCTTATATCTGCAAGGTCTATCAGAGATATTTAGCCTGACCGAGATAAAAAGGATCCTCAAGAAATTAAGAGGTTAGATCTGAGGACGTTCATAATATGGTTAAAGTTACATGTACCGTTTATTGGCAACTTTCGGATTTTATGAATACGGTATATTCTTTCCTTTGTGCTGGAAAATACTGCAACCGTGATTTCAGAAGATGATCCTCAAAAAGAGGCCAAATATGGTTTTAGTTCCTGCATGTTCATCATATTAATCATGTGTACGATAAAAACATTCTTGATCTTTATCTCATCGATACAAATTGATCAAGCCTCTGCGGAATGGAAAGTGCGTATGTGGCGAGCTCTCTTGTTTAGGAGGTAAAATTGTCACCTAATGAATATGTATGATATGGTGACGTGCAATTGCCACATAATGAATATGCATGATATGGAGAAGGCGAACGGTCCGTGGAGCACTATCATTCGAAGATCTGGGGAATTGCGTGTAATGGTACTAGTTACTCCATGCAGTTCTCTGTCGAACGACAGAATGGGGATTATTGTTCGCGGTTTTTTTTGATTGATTGAAATTGTAGTTTAAGGGCCGCTTCCCATTCGGATTTCGCGGCCCATCAACTCAATGTTTTATTCGATTCTCGCGGTACATTACGTTGTTTATTGAATATCTTTTCCAGCGCTAAATATAAAAATAAATAAATAAATAAATAAATAGATAAATAATAAATAACAATGAGAGATTAGTAGGAGATATAAATAGAAGTAAATAGGAATCGCTATATGTACAAGTTCGTAAGTCTCTTTCTGTTTTTTGTTGTTTTTTTTTCTTCTTTTTTTTTGGTTGTTATACTGGTAATTGTGAGTTCACTGTAATCGCGTGTATGATTCCTTTGTCTTGGTACCCCATAGTACGCACAAAGCCGTCCAGAAAAAACTGGGAGAACCAGGGCATCTTCAGGGTTCTTAGAGCCGACTTCCCGACTGACGCCCTCGGGAACAGGGGGGGGTCCTTCCAGAAATCTGTGCCTGTAACAATTGCTTGGAGTGTGTATTGGGGTACAGAACGGCAGGTCTACGTTCTATATTGCGTGAAAGTCAAAGGATCATATTCTGTGTTGAGGCGTCAGTTGGGTAACATCAAAGAGTTAGCGTGTCCGGAGTGGTCTAGGGTCGAGTATTCTGATTCTGGGTGTTCTTGCTATGCGGCGTTGTCACTCAAGGCACTGTTAGTATTCTTGTAATCGTCATCCGTCTTCTGTTTTAGGTCTTGTCCAACCGTCTATGGTCTTCGGTGTGCCTGTATCCTATGAAATAGAAGGCTTGTAGTCATTCTTGTTTTCTATTGTTTTTCGATGCAATAATTTGATATATCTTCCTCACAACAACAGGCACCCCCTGACCGTCGGTCACATAATATGAATAGCAATATATAATTAAGTGAGTAAATAGATTGGCAAATGGATAAATAACTAAACATTTCGATGGATTCAGTACTTGGTGAATACACAAATAAACAGCTCTGTATTATTTCTGGATGCATTATCGTTTGATGGCCATAAAGAATTTGTAGGACAATGAGATAGACGGCCCTCAGTATCAAGGTAACTCCGCCATCACCATTTCCTATATTTTATGCCGAATACTGCTCGCTATATGCGATTTGGCCGTGCTATTGTTGTCGTGAATTCAATTAGATTTGGCCATCGTTTGTTTTGTAGGACAGTGGAACAGACGGCCCTCAGTATCAAGGTAACTCCGTTGTTGCCATGCCTATTTTATTTCTAAATGAGTCTGTGACATTTTGGCCGGATGCTATGTATGGATAGTTATTATGGCCATAATGTTTTGTATGGTTATGGTGCACACGGCCCTCAGTATCAAGGTAACTCCGATGCAACCATACCATTTGTTTAAGTCAGAAGAATGATTTGGCCTCTATCAAATCGTGTGATAGTACTTGGTGTACTAGTGGTTGATTATGTGGAAAAAAAAAAAAAAAAAAAATGTTGACTGCGCATGCACGGCGGTAGTATTATATACTGGAATAATAACCAGCAGCTTTGATAAAATTTATTAAGGACTTGAATACCTGATTTCTAATGGGGGGCTTAGGGTTTAATATCGCTGGTAATGTTAAGGGAGTGTTGGATTTTTTAAATTCGTTTCTAAGTGCCTCACGTTGTCGGTTTTGGATTGGGCATTCAAGCAGGACATGTTCTATTGTTTCTTCTACATTGTTGCATGCGGTACAGAGTGGTGAGGTGTTTTTCAGAAGCATGGACAGATGTGATTTAAGTCCGGTTTTGCCTAGTCTTAACCTGGTGATAATGCGGTCGTCGCGTTTGCTGTCTAGCTGGAATCCACAACTCCGTCTTTTCCCCTTATCTAGAATACTATGTAGCCATCTACCTCGGTTTTCTTCGTTCCATTCTTTTCCCCATTTACTATCTATTCTAGTTCTAATGATGGAATTCAGTTCTTTGGTTCCTAGTCCTATATGCACGTCAGGTGCAGTTTTGGTGAGGCTATCTTTGGCTGTCCTATCGGCGGCTTCATTTCCCCTAACGTCCACGTGGGCGGGAATCCAAGCTAAAATGGCGTCAATGTCATTGTCTCTTATTTGTGTACATAAAATTTCTATTTCGTGTATGAGGTCAGGTCTGCTGTTGGATTTGGAGTTCTCTATAGATAACAGTCCGCTTAAGGAATCACTAAGAATAACGGTGGAAACCGGTCGGTTCTGGAGAACCCATTCGAGGGCCTTGATTATGGCGACTAATTCAGTGGTGTATACAGACATATTGTCTGGTAGTTTGAAACCTTCGTGGATATCAAGTTCTGGAATAAGGAATGCAGAACCTGTATTGTGACTTGTGTTTTTGGAGCCGTCTGTATATATTTTCAAGCGATTTTTCCAATGTGTGTCAATATATTCGAGCGCAGTGACCCTTATATGCTCTGGGTTGTCCTGTTTGGTGATGTGGCTATGTATATTCGTGTCCACGTGTGGTGTGATTAGTTGCCATGGTGGTCTATTGACCTTGTCAGTGTCAGAGATACAAGAGATTGGAATGTCGTGTTCTTCGAATAATCGTTCTATCGTGTAACCGAGTGGTGCAGAGTCTTTTTCCCATTTTGTTTTTAGGAATTCGTATTCGGTTTTTGGGCCAAAAATTTTGTGGCATGGGTGGCTTTCGCCCTTGGCTATTGTTTTCCCTGCATATTTCATTGACAGCTCTTCTCGTCTTAAATGTAAGGGTTTTTCATTAGTTTCTATTTGTAGACTGCATAAAGGAGTTCCATTGAACGGGGCGTTCAAAGGAACTCCTTTGGCTATTTTTAAGGCCGAATACTGAATGCTGTCTATTCTTTTTAAATGGGTCTTGCATGCTGATTGATACGCGATTGAACCATAGTCTATTTTGGATCTGATGAGTGTTTGATATAATTTGATTAAGCTAACTTTATTGGCCCCCCAGTTGGTACCCGATACGCACCTCATAAGGTTCAGGTCTTTGTTACACCGAATAATTAATTGGTCAATGTGGTCTTTCCAAGTGAGTTTTCGGTCGAATATCATACCTAGGTATTTGACACTATTCTTAAACTCGATTTTCTGTCCTCCTAGTGATAGCGTGATGTCAGTGTTCTGTTTATTTGAGAATAGCACACCGGTAGTTTTGACAGCTGAAAATTTGAATCCCCATTTATCGGCCCAATCGCTGACTGTATTCAGTACCTTTTGCATTATACTTGTTAGTTTTTTTATCGAGCCAGCAGATTTCCACATGGCAGCATCGTCAGCAAAAAGTGATTGTTCAATTTCAGGATGCTTTGTGTCAATTTCGTTGGCCAGGCCATTAATCAGGATGTTAAAAAGGGTTGGGCTTATGACGCTGCCCTGTGGGGTGCCGTTATCTAGCTGGTGGTCCATGGATATGGTATTACCAATACGAACTTTGAAGTTTCGGCCATGAAGAAATTTTTTTATCCAGTGTTGTATTCTGCCCTTAATTCCCAGGTTGTTTAATTGTGTGATAATCCCGTCCTGCCATACAAGGTCAAACGCCTTTTCTATATCCAAGAATATTCCTAATGTAAATTGGTGTTTGGCATTACCCTTTTTGATAGAGTGTTGGAGTCTGGCTATGTGGTCTAAAGTACTTCTTTTTTTCCGAAAACCGCTTTGTGTTTTGTTTAACAGGTTGTTGCTTTCCAGGTGATATTCAAGTCTGTTTTTGACCATGGCTTCCATAATTTTGCATAAATTTGACGTGAGTGAGATCGGCCTATATGACTTACTATCTGAAGGGTCTTTACCAGGTTTTGGTATTGGGATAACAATAGAGGATTTCCATTTGCTCGGGAGTTGTTTGGTCTTCCAGCTCACATTAATTAATTTCAGAATTAGTTCCTGCGTGTTGTTTGGTAGGTGCTTTAGGATTGTATACCCTAGTTTGTCTTCGCCGGGTGAACTTTCTTTTTTAGAGTGTAAAGCTTTTCTGTATTCATTGATAGTAAAGTCTCCGTTCAGGTAGTTTTCTATATATAATCATTTGTGTCATTTTCCAGGATCGTTTCTTGTTTGATTTTTCTGAATTCTGGTTTCAGGTTTCTATCGCTACTGTTTGATGCGAATGATTCAGCAAGATATTCTGCCTTTTCGAGGTTAGTTCTCTTTGTTTTGTTTAGTACAGGTATTGTGTTAGTTGCTTTCCCTTGAATGCTTTTTATTTTATTCGCGGAGTGAGAATCTAGCATTAATTTAGGGCTCCTAACTCGGTAAATTGTTGACACTCGTTGCTCGAGTCTCCCGTTGAGCAGCACGGGCGTCGAGTCAAAGTTTGAAGGGTCCGAGATTAACAACAACAACAACAACACCAATAGAGACGTCTCAAAGCCCCCATGAAGTCATTCAACAATGAATTCGTGGCTTGGTTCGTTCTTTTCACCTTGTAATTATCAATTTTAAAAAGCTGAAAAGTCCAACCGCCTCCAAAAAAAGACACTGGTTCGACATCAAGTATCTCGATAACAGTCCACGAATAAGTGTTGACTGAACTATGCCACCATGGCATGCAAGCTAGCTGTCTACGAATTTTTCAACGAGGATAATTCTCTGGAAATAGCCGACACTCGCATTATCAGTAGATCGCGGGATGAGCTCAACAATGATTCCCGGGACTTCGAATCCATATGCGAGTTGAAATGGCCACAGCGCAATACAATAGTTGTTCCAGCCAAGGTTTTGAGATTCAGTGGTAAGTACTGTAATAAATAAAATTATGTAATTCCGAGTGTTATTTATGTTAAATGTATCACTTGATATCTCATTTTTGTTGACCATATATTTGTTGTTGTTGTTTATCATATATTTGTAGAATGGCCACCTTGCTTTAAATGCTGAGCAACAGGAAAACGTAAAAGCCCCTCCACTTTTTGGGGCCGCAGTGTTATAAGTCCCATCTTAGATAGCTCCGGTTCGACATTTAACATGGCTGGTATAGAATTCAGTCCCCATTCCCCTTTTCAAATATGCTCCATGGCTCCTGTAAACAATTCGATTCATAGCATGAATAAGAGGGGGATAACATTAATGTTGTTAAGATTAAGTTATGTGATATTTCACTATTTCAGACAAGCGTCTGAGCGCGCCACTAACACTACATTCCTATACAAATTACGGAATCGTAGCGGGTCCGCTCTAACATGTCTAAGCGGCAAGTCCGAAGTCCGCAGAACAATACATTAATGTCGGTAGACATTACAATGACTGCGCCCCGTGTCGCATGACATAAATACAGCTGTCGAAATGGGATTGTCGTCTGGCTTTCGTGGAATGAATATGATGGTCATCAATCATGTTGCCTATACTGGTTGGCGATAAAATGGACTTCCCGTGTGATGGAAACCAGAAGTAAGTATGACCCGGAAAACAATTAAAAAAAAATACTTTCAATCATACCAAGAAGTAGAAATTTTGACAGACAAATTAAACTTCACCCCCGCACATTAAAAGAAATATCATACAAGAAACATAAACATGATATACGGTGATATAAATACATAAAGAAAATACCCCTACCAAGATGAATAACTGTATCAATGGGTCACACTGCATTTCAGAGCAGAGCTGCAGCGAGGTTTAACCTGTAACTGAAGTGTATTTTTATGTTTGTATACGCTCATTAGGACCACTATTGGCGGTGCATGTCATCCAATGTCCTCTCGTTTTTTTTATATATGGATTCATGTATTCATTCGTTGTGAAATCAAATGCAATCATTAACTAAGTCAATCATGGCTCGTTACTGAAATTTTATTCTCTATAAGCAGGTTTTCTACGTCTTATTGCACAGTTAATTACTGCTGCCAAGTTTGAAATAAAATGTAATATGTTCCGAAATATCGCACATTTTTCGTTATAATATTTGTAAATTTCCGTGACGGAATCACAGTGGAAGTTCACCGTAACGCGTTTTGACTCAGTGTTAACTTGCTTCAATTCTTTTGCTGATCTGTTTCGATCTGATTATCCGAATAGGACATTTATTACTAAAATACAGTACCCAAAGATGTTAGCATTTTCTTTCCTCGTGAGAACGAAGTGAATGGGTTATCACAGGGGTCACATATAGTCTGTGACGGAATCACAAAAAATCGTGACAGGATCACGAGTGCGCATTTTGAATTGTCTCCATAAAAGGGCTTTATTAATTACACATTTTCTGCAAAAAATATTCCTAACATGATCTAATTATAATATATACACTTCAAGCTCTTATTTTGACCATTGTGTAGTTGCTGTCAAATGCATACCTTTTCTACAGATGTTTAAAAATAGTATACTTTTCAGTTAAATGCAAGTTTTCTTCCTTGATAATTTTAAATTTCCCGAATTTTCCCGGTTTATAAATTGTGGGAAATAAAATTCCCGCTTAAAACACATCTTGTCTGTTATTGGCATGTTCCTGGAGATTATAGGAAGCGAAACAAAAAAACAGCATGGTCTATGAAATAAATGTGTCGTGAACGTTGTGTGAAAAATGTTTTTGGTGACGGCGGCTTCTACGTCAAATTTCTGCAACCTGTGATTCATAAGTGTTTAATTATTTGTCAAATCAATTGCAATCATTTACCGTTAATGTGTGATTCTCATGTCTTATATGGGAGCTCAGTACAAAAAAGAATCTTATCTTATCATGCGCACAATTAATTTTCGGCGTAACCAATCTCGCATTCGTCTATTTCTGTATTGGGGAAATTAGCCCAGTTGCTGAGTTCTGGGGATATATTAGTATTATTCAACTAAACATAGAAATAGTTTTGTATAATTTGAATGAATTATGTTTGTTTGGTTAAAATTAACTTTATTTCACAATAAAATGCGATCGGCACTATTTCGCAGCCGGCTCACTACTTGATCGCCATACACTCCCCACAGATGGCCGAGTTGTGTGTTCCATGTGAGAGGCTAGATTCCGCTGAATACGGAAATAGCCGAACGTGAGATTGACCATCCACCAGTCAGATTTTTGGACTGGATTCCGGGTCGCGCGGACATCGCCGGATATGACATCATATATAGTAAAATAGATGTTTTTTCAAGTCTGCATAATACCTCTGTTGAGGTGGCGTTAAAAATAATTATCTGGAGATTATTTTTCCTGCTTATCTGCACAGAGAATATGAAAAGTAGTTGCTCATGTGCAAAACTGAAGGAGTTGTTCGGCCGGATTAAAACTGAACCGTGCGTGCGTGGGTTTTCCCCTAGATGTCATAGCAACGTAGTAATATTCATATTCATATTCCGGGATGATAAGTGAGCCTGTGAAAGGGAGCATGCGCTGTTGAGAGGATGGTATTCCCTATGAGCATGAGGCCAACCCTGAGAAAGAGCAGATCGGCTGTTCAGTTATTAGCATGACCCATTTATCCCGTTGGAGATAGTGAAACACAGCAACGCCGCAAAGCCGCTGTGCAGAAACTGATAGTTTCCCAGCTAACTCCCATGTGAAGCCCTGGCTTGGTTGACATTGAGAATTTAAATATCCACACACATCATATCCGATCAAGAGTTTTTAACCTGTTGTCATATCTAGGCCTACCTAGCAACGCCGCAAAGCCGCTGTGTAGTAATCGACAGTATGCAAACTATAACAGAAGACCGCAACGCCGCTGTTTAGAACTAAACGTTCGGAAAGATGTACGTCCAAAGATTACAAGACCGCAACGCCGCTGTTTAAAATTGAAAGTTCGTAAAGACATAGGACTAGGCCTACATACAAATCCTTTCTGTAATATAACCCCGACCACCCACCCCATATTTCTGAAAAGTGTTATTTATCTAAATGGTGTTCGCTATCGCGAAGTCCAAAACTAGGCTCGTTTCCCGTGATATCTTACATGAAGTATGTACCCAAAACTACTGCACTGAAAAATATGTGGCAGCAACCACTGGCACAGGTGAACAGTTTAAACAGAAATGGGCACTTTTTTCTAATTTTTTTCAAAATTTATCATACACAGTAACACTGCAGGAGAAATCCAGGATCTTCAAACAATACCAGTAAATCGCTATTAATTACATAATCACACGAGGGAACGCAGGTGTGTTTAGGATATACATCATGGCTATTATATGTGGGTGAAAGATGCAGGTTAAATATGTATATAGGATAAAGCACAATTTGTATATATGATGAAGCACAATAAAAAACATGAAGCTGCGCTATCGAAACCCCTCGGCTCTGAACCCCAGCTATTATAATGTAAGGGTGTCTCTACCAATTGATTGGCTTGTGGGAAGAAATATTTACCCTTGGTATTGTAAGTGTACTTTCTTTGAAAAAAAACCCAGTTTTCCTCCCCTTAAATTCGCATTGTGTAAGCACCCTACTGAATCAACAAATATGATTATAGGTGAAAACCGCCGGTCACGTGTCAAATTACAGTCAATGGTAGGTTTTCCAGTGCTTTCGTTATCAAGCGTGGGCGTGTGTCTGACCAGACGACAGTGACCACAGCCGAAAATGAACGATTTTCAGCATATCGATGACAGGTATGGTTACTGGTGTCCAGTCATATTTTGAAGGAGAAATATCGTACTATATTGTCACCAAACGTAGGGTTATTACTATTTCAAGTTAACAAAAATTTTAAACATTTTTGCGGCGAGAGGTGTTTTTAGGTGTTGGTAGACAGTCCATTGTAGGTATTAGCATCGAATTATAGTGTGAGGAAATGAGCACAAAATGAACACGTGGGAACTTACTACCTGCCTCATGTATCACTGACTCATTCATCTCTCGATTCCTTCCACTTGTGTGTGTTTAAGAGGAATATGAACCATTAATAGTATATTCTCTGTCTGTCTGATATTACGACAGTCCATTGTATCATCATCGGACCGATCGACAGTCCATTGTAGGTCAACATGCACTTGTGAATGATGCACAGAGTGCACATCGTCTGATCTAATGATTCGCCAAATGGACTGTTGCCAAGACAAATGGTAGCTACAATGGACTGTCGACATATCTGATATATAATCACATGTTGCCTCATTATAACATTGCAGCTGTTATGCGGCTTCAATGTGAAGTGATTCAACCTACAGTTCATGGTCGCATGACAAATGGACTGGTGCATTCACCTATAATCACACTTGTCGATTCAGTAGGGTGGTAAGAGAATAAATCAATAAATCAGTCATCCAATCAATAAATAAATGTGATAGTATACAAACATGATATAGAAATTATATGCAAACTTAACATAGGAATTAGTGGATTTTATTAGACAAGGGGCATAACTCTGCAAAATACTTTCTGACACGGCTCATTTTCGATAGGCATCTAGTTCAGGTCAGGAGAAACAACTGTATCACGTTAGGATGTTGTATATGGAACGGTTCTGAAATTATCACAATAACAATCATAAATGGACAAGGGGCATAACTCTGCAAAATACTTTCTGACACGACTCATTTTCGATAGGCATCTAGTTCAGGTCCAAGCTCTACCAGGCATCCATTACGTTCTTCTTTGCGCCTCTCCATGTAGCGCTGTAAGGGTCTCACGGACTGTGCCGGAGTTGACCCGAGGTCATCTGTTGCCACAGTGAACGAACATGGCGACCGTCTAACTGGGCGAATTGATATCAGTCGCTTCTCACCGATATATATTTCCGCAACATATAGTTTTACGGTAATCTGTCAAAAAGCCGCCTTCAAACTGTGTGAAACTGGCGTTTTGGCATACACTGAATAACTGTTTAGTGTATTTCGAGATAAATATACATTTTGTGATCAGTAAAACAGTCAGATAGAACAGTTCTTGGTTTTGCAAGAATCCTGTAAAAAATGGCGAGACCCCTACAGGGGTAAATGCAGCGTAGCGCAAAGCACCATGGGAGAGGATGGTTCAGGTCAAGAGAAACAACTGTATCACGTTAGGATGTCGTATATGGAACGGTTCTGAAATTATCACAATAACAAATCATAAATGGATTTTTATTTGTAAAAAGGGGCATAACTCTGCAAAATATTGTCCGAGATGACTCATTTTCGATAGGCTTCTGATTTACGTGAAGATAAATAGATGTAACAAGTTTGGTTGCCATGCATGAAACGGTTCTGTAGATATCGCGGTAACGGACGGACAGACGTACGGACCTACAGACGTACGGACAGCCGTACATGATGACGACAATACCCCTAGGCCAAAGTTGGCCGAGGGGTAAAAACTAAAAAAACACATTTGTTTATTTACCTTTTTACAGGCACATATATACACATCAACTCATTAATGCAGATATGATAATATCACCACCGTGACAGTCCGTTATTAATTAGGTTTGGTTCATTATAAATGCCATTCACACAAAATACATGCGTCAACACAACTGTGGATATTTTAACCCCCAGTCGACCAACTCTACCCATAAATTGTGTTTTGAATATTGAATGGGTTCAATTGTGAATGCACACTGAATATCAATGTGTAAAAAACACGATCCACAGACAAGATCAATCTTGTGAATGCTAAGGGTTTTAATCAATCTAGTTATTATTATTCTCACGGAGACGTTCATCACATTTTGTTTTGTAAATATTTTTTAAAATAGATATTCATTCCCCACAGATGGCCGAGTTGTGTGTTCCATGTGAGAGGCTAGATTCCGCTGAATACGGAAATAGCCGAACGTGAGATTAACCATCCACCAGTCAGATTTTTGGACTGGATTCCGGGTCGCGCGGACATCGCCGGATATGACATCATATATAGTAAAATAGATGTTTTTTCAAGTCTGCATAATACCTCTGTTGAGGTGGCGTTAAAAATAATTATCTGGAAATTATTTTTCCTGCTTATCTGCACAGAGAATATGAAAAGTAGTTACTCATGTGCAAAACTGAAGGGGTTGTTCGGCCGGATTAAAACTGAACCGTGCGTGCGTGGGTTTTCCCCTAGATGTCATAGCAACGTAGTAATATTCAACTTCCGCCATTGGAGGCCGGGATGATAAGTGAGCCTGTGAAAGGGAGCATGCGCTGTTGAGAGGATGGTATTCCCTATGAGCATGAGGCCAACCCTGAGAAAGAGCAGATCGGCTGTTCAGTTATTAGCATGACCCATTTATCCCGTTGGAGATAGTGAAACACAGCAACGCCGCAAAGCCGCTGTGCAGAAACTGATAGTTTCCCAGCTAACTCCATGTGAAGCCCTGGCTTGGTTGACATTGAGAATTTAAATATCCACACACATCATATCCGATCAAGAGTTTTTAACCTGTTGTCATATCTAGGCCTACCTAGCAACGCCGCAAAGCCGCTGTGTAGTAATTGACAGTATGCAAACTAACAGAAGACCGCAACGCCGCTGTTTAGAACTAAAAGTTCGGAAAGATGTACGTCCAAAGATTACAAGACCGCAACGCCGCTGTTTAAAATTGAAAGTTCGTAAAGACATAGGACTAGGCCTACATACAAATCCTTTCTGTAATATAACCCCGACCACCCATCCCATATTTCTGAAAAGTGTTATTTATCTAAATGGTGTTCGCTATCGCGAAGTCCAAAACTAGGCTCGTTTCCCGTGATATCTTACATGAAGTATGTACCCGTTGAGGGAAGGGAGACGCTATGAATGTTTTGCAAAAGTCGAATATACACCCGCTGATGCATCACCCCTGATATACCTGTAGTTGTATAGATCACACATTCTGCGTGTCAGTTTCTTCAACTGCAAAACGGATTTTACATGTTCGTGGAGAAAACAAATTTAAGAAAAGTAGTCTGGTCTAAAGTTGGAGTGGGGATGGAAAGTTTCCGAAGAGACATGATAACCCATTCCTCCGGACCAGACACTTAGTTAGGAATGCCTTCTCGTTATATACGTAGTATGCATTTGTTCTACCTTACCACAGGTGCGCACGTTGTTCTCTTTATCTCGACTCAAGGGGCACAACTCTTCGAAAATAGCAGATCTTATTGCAGCATTTAGTTTGCAGTTCAAGCAGTTCAGATTTGGAATTGTTATTTTTTTTCGGCTGTCCTTATAGAATTCAGAACATTGTTAATCATGGAATTGAACAACGCCAGTGAATCACCAGAGTACAGCATTAGCTGAACCGGCGAATATCGTATATTTACAGGTTGTCTTGTGTGTGAAAATGATGAAATTTTAACATGTTTTTCCTAATTTTACCGATGATATACTTACTTTTTGTAATATGTTTTGGAAGTAGAATTTTACAATATATACCTCAATGCAGAATGTCTTTTCCTTTCGAATATAATATGTCCAAGTGAATTAACGTCGGTAATCAAATATTGTTATTTGAACGCGTATTAGACGTCTAGTACATACAGGTCAATAGCTTATTTCTAAAGAGGTATAAGTTGTTGTAGATTGGTAGTCCGAGCTTCCACTGAAGGTAGCTCAGAAACTCTGGCTGTGATAGGTAAATATAGGGTAAGGGGGCGTGGCATTCCTATCACGGATTCAGCAACAACAACAAATCAAAGTACTTAAAGTACTGATATCGGGTTTACTTGCATCAGAGGAGTTTATTAGTGTCATATTTGGGAAGAATGGTGGTGTTCGCTTGACATACGGAATCGTCAACAAGCTGTTCAGTTTGAAGGGCCAAACTTTCACTTTTATCAAAGGGATATGAAATGGACTTTTTTGTACAGCCTTCATGCTGAATTATAAGACCCGAAATAATGAAGGACTGCAGATGCACGAAAACGGATTTATGGCTCACTAAAGTTGGTAAGTTGGCTTATTTTCGTATTTTTAGGCACTTTTCGGTGTGGATTTTCTCTTGTTACAAAAATGGGACACCTTTAACCAAAACCAATTTTAGCTATTTTGACCAACAAATAAGTCTAAATATGATTTTGGTTAAAGGTGTCATAATTTTGCAACGAGAATTTTGGAGATAAAATGTCGACTGTAAATGCACCGAAAAGTGCAAAATAGGGCAGGTTTGAACCACTGTAAGTCTGGTTGTGTTTGTCTGTGGGTCTTGATTATTCTTTATCTATTCAAATGGTCAATTTGGTGCTTTTTAGACAAAACTTAGCCCCACCAGCTGTGTGTATCAAAAACGCATTGAGGACGATTCCCTATCTAAAGTGAAGATCATCTTTGTGATCTTGCACTATATATGAATCATAACTTTTGCTGTAATGCAGCTTACCAAAGATTAAAAAATGTTCAAAAATATTAAAATTCATATTCGTAATAATAATTCATAAAGTGCCATATAGTTATAGAACAACCTCAAGAATATGTGTGTAAAGTTGAAGTTTCAGATCTATATATCATGTACCAATTTCGAGTTCTTGCATTTGAAAGAGTGACTAAAAAAACTGATGGGACAATAAGTGCTGGTCCTATATTACTCGCTGGTTATCCTGCTATTGCTTTGTGGCGCAGTGACTTCCTGGCATCAGCCCCACATAATAGCCAGATAGGATCGGTTGTCGCTGGACCGTGGAGAATGACTATCCGTCTCGCCGTAACAAATGCTACCAGATAAAGGCAACTTTTAAAAGAAATTGGAAAGATAAAATTTACTGCGATAATCTCCCAATTATCACGTTCAATGCACAAGCCACCGTGTATATGACTGTCAGAGAGAAGAACGGTATTTTTTATGACAGGGTTCGTGCGCCTTCAGAGGTTCAAAATTCCATGACTTTTCTATGACCAATTTTTGAAATTTCCGTGACCTCTAAACAACGCTTTTCATATAAGTGGTAGATCAGACATTCATAACTCAGCCATCGTCCATGTCTGACTTCATATTGAAAGACAGTCTATCTATATCAGTGTGACTGTATTTGTTTCAAACACCACACTATTTCCGGTTCCAATGTCTAATTTGTTGAAAGAAAGCCAGAAATATGATCTCCGGCAGATGTTGGCATATGGCCACGGTCGTGCAGGGTATTGGTCGTCTCACCGTTCGAGGTAGAAGTTGAAGCTCGGGCATAGTCAGAAATGCCGGTATGTTCATGTGCTGTCCGCCCTGATTTTTCTGTCCATGCGTAATGTGTACCCTGTAATCTTTGTATGGCTCCGACCATCGTCCATATTGGACAGATCCACATTTGTTTGACATATTGTGTACGTTGCTGTCCTCTCACCGTGACGGGACAACCACAGTTATAATCATCCATTCTCAGCCAATGTTCACTAAATTTGCATTTTCCCGGCATCGGCAAAATTAGGCCTCACCAATTTTATTGCTTGGATTACGGGCCCGCCGCACTGCATTTTTTCACTTTTGAAATAAAAATAAAAATGAAATTAGCCATTTTTTTTATTCCCGCCGACATCCTTTTCTTTGCGAACGTACCTGTATGTTAAAAAAAAAATCCGAATCAGAAGCCGTTCGTGACAAGTCTCTCGTTGACGACGGTCGTCTATTCAGCGGTCGAAATAACGCCTGCCTACCTGCCGCCGGCAAGTGAATTTTCCCGGCGACAGGTTGAAAAAAATCTACCTGTCCTATGCGGCAAGTAAGATTTTATCTAGCAAAAACGATACAATGCGATCAATTTTCGTAAATACCTTTTAGAAGTCCAGATCTATCTGAAGGAACGGACAATCCAAGAAATAATCCATTGGAAATTTATTTCAAGCCGATCTTTGGCCATTGTTGGACCTTGTTGTTGGTCTTCTTTCTCTATCAACATTTCCCGCGCCAAATCTACTTCCGGTTGCGCGTCAACACTTGCGCGGTAGTCCGGTGCATGCAAAAGTCGGACCTGTTCTGAAACGGAATCGGACTATCTGTTTTTTTTTCTTGCAGTTGGTAAATAATATTGTTGGTTTCTTTTCTTTGGCTTCTATGCACAGGCTGACATTTCAGTTAACTGATAATTCCAATAGGACTCTGGTGGCTGATTCTATTTTATTGGAATCATCAATTTACAAGGGGAGACATCTGATAAATATAATTAAGTAAATATAGTTAGGATACTGGTTAAGCTCACCTGAAATTGGATCTAAATTCTTTGATATAATGTCACATGTGCCATCTAAAGTTCACATGATTTAGTCAACAACAAAGCTTTTTGCAGTTCTAATTGCAAAAATTAGGGGGAATGGTTGTCTTTGACATATCAATGTTTCCACTGGTGCTCAAAGTTTTTAAAGAACATGTGTGCAAAATGAAAAAAATTAATAATAATAAATTTCAAAAAACACCCACCACATGTTTTGAAAAGAAAAATTGCAGGAGAACCACTCGCTGTCAAATTTCACATCATTATTGGTCATTGTTCGTCTTATCAAGGGAGATAACCCAACACTCGCCTAGACTCATTTAAGTGTGATTTTAGGTGTGCTTTTTTTTAATTTTTTTTCTCTCGCCACCCTCCTCTCTCACCTGCATGTTCCTTCTGGCCGCAACGGACCAGAAAAAAAATTATATATGCTTTTTTATTTTTATTTTTTTCCAGCCTCCGTTCTGCATCTTTGAAGAAATTGGCCCGTAATCCAAGTAATTAAATTGGTGTGGCCTTAGCCCAAAGCTAAATTCCAAACCAACGAACAATGGTGACTGCAATTTGACCAGTTCAAATGGGACTGTTCTGGATGCAAGACGGTACATCTTCGGGAAATTTATGACCTATTCCAAGGTTCTTAGCGTTACATGTACATGATCAGGTCAGGGCATTTGCAGCATTTCTGTTCTTCATTTAATACATAGTACTGTTCATACGCCCGATGATATGTACTTTTGTTGCTAACATTATGCAAGTTTTGTCGTTAAAAACATAAAACTGAACGTACTTGTAGGCCTACTCGTTTGAAGCAGCAGACATTATAAATTTAGTTGACCTACATTATGCATTGAAGATCAACCATTGAAACGCGGAAAACAACGAATTACGTCAATTATACAGTATTTTCGCCTGCATGTTGTCTGATCGTACTATTCTTGTTTATCTGATGATGCTAAACAATAATGATCTTGTGAACTTTGGGATAGGCCTAGGTCATAAATTTTCTGAAGATGTACCATTTTGCGTTTTGGATACGTAAATTAGTATAGATGTCAAGAGCGTGAGCCAATCAGCTGTCGACATTATGACCTCGACCAATACACGTCACAGAATATGAATATTAATTCAGCGGGAAACAGTCACGAGTTTAGTTCAACCAATGGGCTACACAAAATATGTAAATGAGCTGTCTGACCTCGTTCCAATCTGGCGAAACTCGATCACCAGCAAACACGTTTCACGGCTGTTTGGATTTTTATTCCGCAACAAATTTCGCTGAACTTCAGAGAATAACTTAGCTTTTTCCACTCATTTTCCCCGGACTCTGTACATATATTTCCTCTAACTTTCCATGTCCTTTCAACGAAATTCCATTACTCTTAGCGCCTGGAATTGCATGGCTTGTGCGAGGCCTGTTGTGAATGCTCTAAGGGGCATCAAATGAGAACAGTCTCCGGGCAGGAGATCAAAACTACACATGTGCAGAAGAAAAAAGAAAAAAAATCTGAAAAGTGATACTAATATTAGCTAAGATTCATAGCGTCTCCCTTCCCTCACCGCTATGCCGACGACAAATACATTTCCCTGGTGGTAACTCGAACATCTCCATGGCGCACTTATTATTACCTTTGCGCCCTATTGGATCTTCATTAACTTGAGAAAAAGGGCCGCCATGAATAAAAATACCATAATCGATGTTGTGATCATCATCCCCTGTATACACGGGGTCTATTATGACGGAAATGCCCATCTTCTTGACCCTCGATTTCAGGTGATTTTGAGGCTCCATAGGGATAATTTTAACGTCTGTAATTAATTTTTGACCGACGAATGACCATTTAGTCTGCCATTTCTGTATTTTTATTCATGGCGGCCCATTTTCTCAAGTTAATGAAGGTCCAATAGGGCGCAAAGGTAATAATAAGTGCGCCATGGAGATGTTCGTGTTACCACCAGGGAAATGTATTTGTCGTCGGCATAGCGGTGAGGGAAGGGAGACGCTATGAATCTTAGCTATACTAATATAGGGTTTACCCTTGGTAAACCCGATAAAAAATAGACTCCTTAGCCGATGTTTTCGGGCTACCACTGGCACTGAAGGTAGCATTTGACATCTGACACTGTCACTGCGAATACCATGGCTAACCTTCACGCCGACGGTAAATGTGGAGGGAATATCCACGGTAGACAAGTTTTAACACAGCTTCTGGTGTAAAGTATACGAGACGACAGTAGTACATAATGTGGACATGTCTTCGCATTGGGGGTGGTGTAAGTCTGGTGATAGAGATGAGGGTGTTAACCTTGAGCCGTTCACCCAACCACCTCGCTGGTAGCTAAATAATATATTGCCCTCACGAGTATGAGGGCTATAGGTCGGCCCCAGTCACCTCCAGCGAGGGTTTTAGATAATTTTATTACAAATCACCCACCTCTGAAACTGCCGTACATCTAATCTCTATCCACTCCTGCGCACTATTTTAAAATCTTGCACACTATTGTGAAATAGTAACGAATATATCGCCGTCTGAAGTTTCCAGTCGACAATTTCCACTTTATACGCGCCATGTTCAATTGCAAACGGCCCATATACACATATATACGTGACGTCACCAACATGGCACGTAGAGAGTTGAAGTTTTCGACTGGAAAATTCAGACGGCGATATATTCGTCACTATTTCACGATAGTGCGCAAGATTTTAAAATAGTGCGCAGGAGGGGATAGAGATTAGATGTACGGCAGTTTCAGAGGTGGGTGATTCGTAATAAAATTATCTAAAACCCTCGCTGGATGTGACTGGGGCCGACCTATAGCCCTCATACTCGTGAGGGCTATTAGGCATCAGTACACAATTAATCACTTCCGGGTCGGTGCCCACGATCTACATTGTTTAGAAATTTGAGAGCAGATCTTTATGGATTTTATGAGCTGCGATTTTTCAGCATTTCTGATACATTTGATATTTCAACTTGCAGATGAGTCTTCAAACTGTACTTCCTGGTGTTGATTTGGGCCACTTTGAAAAAGCATGGTGGATGAAGACATGATCAGTGAAGGGTGAGAAGGCTCCCTGTTTACAAATCGAATGACATTCTGTAGTACCAATCAGCTGTCAGTGGCGGTAATTTGAAATTTCCATGGTCAACATCTGTCAAGACTTCCACTGGTAATGTCCCGCAAGGTAAATATTGACATGCCAGGTGGATTTATGCATTGTGAATTTTCTGGATTTTTGCCGATTTTTAACGCTAATACATAACAAGTAACAGAATTAATTGTGTACTGATGCAATTATTTAGCTACCTCGCTGGGGGTCTAATAATACCCCAGCTACCAGTCAGATTTTTGGACAGGATTCGGGGCCGCGCACATCGCCAGAAGTGACATCATATATAGTAAAATAGATGTTTGCCGAACATTTCGATTATTTTTCAAGTCTGCATAATACCTCTGTTAACCTAGCGTTAAAAAGAATTATCTGGAGATTATTTTCCCATTTGCGTACACTTCGCCATCCATAAGATGGCTTGCGAATCGTGTGTCTCCATTATCGCGGAGCGATATCCGGTACTTCACGGGATTCTGTTCGGCCTTCATCCGGTGGAGAACAGACTGGAGAAATCTGATAAATTACAGGTTCTCATACCACTTCTGAAACAGATATTGCCTGGGCTTACAAAATATATAGGTATGAATAACTTTTGTATCACCCAAGAGGCGTTGTAGATCTGTAATTTTGAACAAGTAGGGCAGCACATGACTTGAAAATGGCGGGTTACGTTGGGGTTACGTCGGTAGACTTTAGCTGATTGGCTGACGAAGTCACGCGGTATTGATTTCAGGAAATTCCCTCTTGTGGTTGCCGAAAGTAGGTTGAGAATGGATACACACGATCCCAGGGTCAGTCTTACCGCGTATAGATGACCGAGATGGTTACAGGTTGATTATTTTTCCTGCTTATCTGGACAGAGCATATGAAAAGTAGTTCGCTCATGTGCAAAACTGAAGGAGTTGAACCTAGACTGTATTACTCTCTGTTAAAGCAAGATATTAACAGACAGTGATAGTGTACTGTTCCAGCTGTCTGCCCTTCAGTGACTGGTCATTCGACCTCGCCATTTTAAACTAAGACGAGCATTCTCATTGGATCACTATTTATAGGAGCCACCCCAATCTTCATACACAACCACGTGACTGTCTCAGTTAACCGATGACACGTACAGCGCGGCCTCGTTTTCGATTTCAAAATCTGGCATCTAACTGGGAAAATGTTGTTGTTGCTGCATCACCCGATCATTGGCCCTCCGTATAGAAGAAGGGTCCAATACTATATGCTAAAATTGAACCATGCGTACGTGGGTTTTCCCATATACGTCATAGCAACGTAGTGAAGGTCAACTTCCGCTATTGAAGACAGCAGGGATGATAAATGAGTCTGTGAAATGGAGCATGCGCTGTGGGGAGAATGGTAACCTCGACGTAACCCGCCATTTTCGAATCATGTGCTGTCCTATACATGTTGAAAATTACAGATTTACAACACTTCTTGGATGATACGGAACACAGGTACTTCTATCTACCGTTCTATGTTCCACCCCCAACCCTAGACATAGCACGGTAGATAGAAGTACCTGTGATACGGAAGTTATTCATATCTGTATTTTTCGTAAGCTCATACAACATATGTTTCAGAAGTAGTGTGAAAAGCCTGTAATTAATCAGATTGTTCGAGTCTGTTCTCCGCCGGATGAAGACCAAACAGAATACGGTAAAATATCGGATATCGCTCCGCAATAATGGCTAGCCAAGTTGTGTAGGAACGAACGAAGCCATGTCAACTTGGCTAAATAATGGCGACACACGATTCGCAAGTGTGTCTGCTTGTCCCAAATCCCATCGTGGTCAATCAATTGCTTTTGAGGAGACGTGACTACACCATCGTAGATCTGTAGTATTTTGAATTTCGGTTGTACGACCGGTGAATTTGCATCGGACGTCAGATTTGGTTTACGTGATATAAACAGCCGCCTACGCTTTCCACTTTTAGAGCAACCACCTCGCTGGGGGTCTAATAACACCCCAGCCACCAGTCAGATTTTTGGACGGGATTCGGGGCCTTCGCGCACATCGCCGGAAGTGGCATCATATATAGTAAAATAGATGTATACCGAACATTTCGATTACTTTTCAAGTCTGCATAATACCTCTGTTGACCTCTGTTATCTGGAGATAATTTTCCCTGTTTATCTGGACAGAGCATATGAAAAGTAGTTCGCTCATGTGCAACACTAAAGGAGTTGTTCGGCTGGATTCAAACTGAACGAGTGGCAGCTGCCAGCCAACATTCAAGAGGAGCCCGTTCAAGAGGAGACCCAATATTCACGAGGGGACCCGGTTGTGACGTAGCCGCGTACTGCGCAATAATGCGCACATTATGTACTCCAGCGTAGGATATATGCAGGGAGTTCGTCCTATCGTGAGGCGTGTTTAGCTGTCACCTTCAGCTGTGTCTGTTTCTGTTTAACGGGCTATGGCAAGCGTATATTCACATGATTCACGAGCAGGCACATTCACCAGCAGGGCCGTATTCACCAGCGGGGCTGGGAAGATCTCCACGATTGTGGCAGTATTAATCCAAATCCAAAATTTTGTAGGTCCAATCATGGAGCCTACTATGCTCCATGGTCCATGCAATAAAGGTATTTCTGATGTTTTAACAGCATCGCCCGTCAGTTTAAGTAGGTTATACATGAGAGTGAACAAGCATATTATAGGATGAAATTACATACGTATGTATACTAGGTGGCACAAATAACTGATTTTAGACTAAAAAAAATAACCAACTTTACAAATGATGAAAGCTAGTGTTTGTAGACCATATCGTACACATAACATTAGCCTAACTCTTACCTTAATTTTTTCTATATTTAGGAAAATTGGTCATAATTCAAAATATAAGTACCGGTAGCCATTAAATAATTACTCAATTAAGAAGAAAAAGTCTGCATTGGTCATCAGCATTCAATGGGAAACGTACAGAAACTTTTTTGAAGATTGGAGCGGGAACATGTTGTTTCTATAAACGTAAAAATGTCTTGAAATAAACAAATATTCTGAAATTTGTACATGTGTTATGCAGATTGTTGGGCTATAGATTCAGTTTAAAAAGATTTCTAACTGTCAAATTTCAATTTTGACCAAAAATAATCTTAAATGATGTTCACAAAGGCTTTAATAATTTCACATGTTCCAGCTATACAGTTCCGCAAATAATTTATTGATCATATCATATCTTACCATATTTCAGATCTAGTTAATCAGAAATAACATTCTGTCTACCCGGATATTTTGAGAAAAAAAAAAAAGTTCTGGTCCTAAGTTATTTTTTCACAATTAAGATGCTGCGAATTGACAATGTTCACAACGTGTTTGAAAATTTCGTTCAGATGTTGATTGCACAGTAATAGCATTAAAACAGCCGGACTTAAAAAAAAAATCAGTAATAACATTTTTCCAAAACATGACAGGCTAAATAATAGCCCTTGGTCGTAAGATTACGGCTATAATAAGGAAAGTCGAAATGCAATTTATGATTGGAAAAAATGGTTGATTATAGGCCGGTTTTGGGGGGGGGGGGCGGAGGAGCAATATGTTCCTCTATACCAAACTTTCTGTCCTATTTCCGAAACGCCAAATACTTGAAAGCCGACACTCCATGACTTTGTAGCATACAATATTGGAGTCATTTTGATCCTATTTGCATGACCCTCCGAGCTTCTGATTATGGGTAAATTTAAAATGGCGACCGTATCTAACAGTCTAACAGGAAAGTGATGTTTTCGTCATTTTTGTTCAAAATTTCTGCTTTTCTGTGAGGAAAAGTGGACAAAAACTATTTTATTTCACATCATCAGACTATTACTTACTAATTTATCTTGCAGCTATTGCCGAGAAATGGCAAAGGTAAAATACATCGGAAAATGTGACCAGAAAATCGACCAAAAAATTATTATCTTTTTTAAAATGACGTCACTGGGACGTCATCACATTGGCTATCTTGGATATTTTTACCTTTCTGATAGAGCTTGACCCAAGGGTATATAGTGTGGTAAGTTTCAGCACCTAGCTCAAGGGATAAGGAAAATATTTAAGGAGGAGAGAAGCAGGTCCCCAAATCCCCAGGCCAGACATGGCAGATAGTGTTAATAGGCCATTTGCCCGTTCTGCTATCTTCACAGAGCAATCCGGGTGTATTCATTGCGTAGCGGATATGCACAAAATGTACATGGGACTGTTTCACACCCTTTTCCAAATTTCGAACTAAATATAATATATAGTTCTCCTTGCACTCCGTTCAATTTATAGTACGAACACACTGCAAAATATACTTTTTATTCGCCCTTTATTATAACTCTGTGCCTTTTGACAACATACCCGATATTTAATCGGAATTGTATGAGTACTTTGCAGTACCCATACCCCCGCGAGAGCCTTTGGAATACGTATGTTTCAACGAACTGGAATGCAAATTGAATTTATCTAAAATTTTAATGTATGCGATAGTAGTATACAAAGGCTAAATTGGCGAAATAGCGCCTCACTGCGCATGCGCAGAACCTTGTGTGACGTCATAAGTGTGCGCAGAAAAAAAAATGGGGCGGTATTGGGGCGGTGTGCGCATGCGTGATGTGTGGGAGGTGGGTACAAGATGGCCGCCAGTGAGTGGAAGATGTGGGAGGTGGGTACAAGGTGGCCGCCATGTGGGAGGTGGGTACAAGATGGCCGCCATGTGGGAGGTGGGTACAAGATGGCCGCCATGTGGGAGGTGGGTACAAGATGGCCGCCATGTGGGAGGTGGGTACAAGATGGCCGCCATGTGGGAGGTAGGTACAAGATGGCCGCCATGTGGGAGGTGGGTACAAGATGGCCGCCATGTGGGAGGTGGGTACAAGATGGCCGCCATGTGGGAGGTGGGTACAAGATGGCCGCCATGTGGGAGGTGGGTACAAGATGGCCGCCAGTGGAAGATGTAGGAGGTGGGTACAAGATGGCCGCCATGTGGGAGGTGGGTACAAGATGGCCGCCATGTGGGAGGTGGGTACAAGATGGCCGCCAGTGGAAGATGTGGGAGGTGGGTACAAGATGGCCGCCATGTGGGAGGTGGGTACAAGATGGCCGCCATGTGGGAGGTGGGTACAAGATGGCCGCCATGTGGGAGGTGGGTACAAGATGGCCGCCATGTGGGAGGTGGGTACAAGATGGCCGCCAGTGTCATGATGTGGGAGGTGGGTACAAGATGGCCGCCAGTGTCATGATGTGGGAGGTGGGTACAAGATGGCCGCCAGTGGAAGATGTGGGAGGTGGGTACAAGATGGCCGCCAGTGT
>JAVTVY010002348.1:0-34546 GCA_036873755.1 Hanleya hanleyi
AGAACTCCATGATGTGCAGTCTTACAGGTAACCCGAACCTTAATTCAGTCAAATTCCAGGATTCTCTCTAACAAATGAGTTTAAGAACTCTAAATCAACAGTCAAAATCAAAGCTTGACCGAGACACATCAAAATTTAAGATACAAGGCAGAAATTGATTTTGTTGAAGAAAACAGGAAATTAGGACAGGAATATCAAGATGCTTAACTGCCGTAATATAGCTTTTGTTTACTTCTAATTTATACCTTCAAGGATTTGGTTACTAACAGTGCCATAAGGAACAGGCATTTCAGATATATAAGGATGCAAACAGATAACTTACAGAACTGCCTCCAAATCCTGGATGGTTCCAGCCAAGGACAGAGAAACTAGCTTCTATAGGGGTGGCTGTAGTGCCCATCTCATAGAACCCACAATTACCCTCACTGCATACAACCTGCATGTGGAGAATGTTATTGAAATTTTTAGCATACAACCTGCAGCAGGAGAATGCTTTTAAAGTTATATAGCATATAACCCGCACGTGGAGAATGTCAAAATTATATAGCTTACAACCAGCAGGTGGACAATGTTAAAAAAGTTATCATTTCTGTATGAGAATAAGACTATGTATTGCAGAGCCCATTTTATTGCTACTGAATACTTGGAAGAATTGCTGAGCTTAACAAAGTCAAAACAATGGTTTGAGAAGGGGCTGATATGTGCATTATCCTTGATGTTTGATACGAGACAGGATACAAAAAGTCTCAATAAAACAATTTTTAAGCATTTATATGCTTTTATAGCAAGATTTTCTGGAAATCTGTTAAAATATCGGTGATTTTGTATTTAGGAAAATATATACAAACTGGGAAGCCTGCAAAATTAAATTAACCACTGAAAATATTATTGCAAATCAAGTAGAGAAATCATTCAATCAGGTCTAGTTTTGATTCATTGAAATACTTGTGTAGATTTACCAGAGTCTGTCCATCCTGATTATTAAGCATGCCTCGTCTGTCTATGAACATGCTGTCTATCTCGTTACCATCCTCTGTCTTTATCTTGGCACGGAGACCATTTCTCTAAAAAAAACATTATACATTTGTACTTTTCAGCAGTATCCCTGGCCAACGATCTGAGATGAAAACATTTCATAAGTCAGGCCAAACTGATGGAAAAAAAAACAAGAAAAACAGTTAAGTAACTAACTCACAGTAATTCAATCACACAAAATGAACATTCCCACCCAAAACTCAGAGGGTGATCAAATTTATTATAACAGGAAAATGACAAAATGATACAAAACCATTAGTTAATTTAATGATTTTAGAAGGTGATCCAAGTTATTAGAACAGCTGATTGAATTTTGTGCACAGAATTGACGGTGAGTAAATTCTACTATGGTGACTGAATTGTTAGAGGAATTCCATAAATTGATCCAATCAATCACTGAAGAACATAACAGACTGCTTCACATAAACTATATAAACAGGGAATCACGACAAATCACTTTAAGAGGTGATAAGATGTCAATTGTACAAGTGTGTCTCCTGACTGATATATAACCATGATTGACCAGTTCACTAATATATCTATGATGATGGAATATAACTTACCTCTTCTATAAGTTTTGCTCTGTGTTGTAACATAGTTGGTCCTAAAATAAAAATAGAAAATAATTAGCTGTATTACATTCTCACAAAATTAATGTGTGGTTATTATAACAATATTTATATGCATATGGGTTAGAGCTCAAAACTTAGGACCAAAACTTGAAGATGTCTGGGACTTTGATGTCAAATGTTTTAAGTAAGGTACAATGTTTTGCCTCAGTCACCAGCAATAACACAATTACAGGTTGTAAACTGATCACATCATGGGCCATAACTTATCTCACCATTGATGCAAGGAAGATAATACTGATTTCAACAAATCACATCAGGGACCATAACTCAAGAAAACGAGAGATCCTGAAGGACCTTGGCGCCCACCATTGTCCGATAATTGTAAGCTAATGACAAGCGGATGTTTTTGTCCATTGTTACTAAGAATAAACGATTGATTTGTAATTTTGTTTACAGAATTTCGAATCTGAGCGAAAAAGATCGAAAAAGGGACACTGGAAAACACCAAGATATCATCTTTCTATATTTAAGGAGTTTCAAGATTTCTAGAAACTGTACTTTTGTCAGTTGTAATAGTACAAGAGAAAAGAGCAAAGTTAGTCTGAAAGCGAATGTCCGGAGGATCATTCCTCTTTGTTTTGTAGTATTTTTTTTTTGCACGTGTCATCATTGGGTACTGGAAGCGAAGACAAATGTCTTTGACCATTTGGCATGAGCTATGAAACATACTTAAGATTTTATAATTCGGAACGAATGCTAATTCTGTTCTGTTTACTGGGCTAGTTTGAGATATCTCCTTTATAAGATACCATGCTCGAAAATAGTAACATGAAGAATCCGTGCAGTAATGTTGAAACTTCGAAAGTGTCTGAATCCTGATTATCTCCCTTGGATCGAAACACGCAGTAGTCTAAAGTTGTCGAGTTGTAACTTTGTGTCACAAGAGTGACGTCCCTTCATGTAGCCGACCCGTCGGCAGACGAAACAGTTCACTGGACTAAGAAAACCGATTTAAAATTTGAAGAAATACATTTTAATTCCGAATTATTTGAACTCCTTGATATGGAAGGTGAAGGTATGGATATTCTTAATAGTCACTATATAGAATATGTCCCACTGTTTGATCCGCCGACTCGTGTGAAGCAACATCACAACTCGGGAATACCGTATTAATTTTAAGCGTAACTTGGATTTTCAAATCGGACCAAAAAAGGCATCTTGTGGGACCTGTGTACCAAATTTCAGAAAGAATCCATGAAGTAGTTCCTGAGAATTGACGATAACAATGTTACAAGGCAAAATTCAAGATGGTCACCTGGTGGCCATATCGGATTATCGAGTCGGACCAAAAAAAGGTATCTTGCACAACTGGACCACAAGGGGAACCTGTGTACCAAATTTGAGGAAGATCCATACAGTACTTCTTGAGAAATCACGATAAAGTTTCATGAGAAATCCAAGATGGGCACCTGGTGGCCATATTGGATTTTCGAATCGGACCGAAAATAAAAAATTTACATGTAATTTTTACATTTTTAAACTAAAACTGACCTTACTGACATATGCGTTCGTGTGCAAACACGGATTAACAAGTGAAGAAATTAAAACAATAGCACAGTTCATTTCCCACCTAATCACCCACGCCAGCACTCAATCACAATAGATCTCCACTTCTTATGCCTAGATGTAAAGATCCCAAGCGGGGAGGTCGGGTGGGACCATTACTCTGTCAGTAAGATAAGTTTTAGTTTAAAAATGTAAAAATTACATGTAAATTTTTTATATTTTTTACACAGTAAAACTGACCTTACTGACATATGCGAGAATCCCATAGCAGGACGGAGGGAAGTCAAAGTGACAGCGACTAATGGCGTGAGGATTAGACAGAAGTCAGCATGAGACTTCATGCTGCCCATAAAACTTAAATAAGAATGGACTTCCATAAAGACTCAATAGTGACAGGGTCATATAACGGTATCGTAAACACTGTCCCTATAGTAAGCCCAGTCCTCCCAGGCTAATCGGTGCTGACCTAATGGAAGTTATATACACGTCCCCCCCCCCTTTTTTTTGAAAGAAAAGTTTTTATGAGGAAACGTGTTCTTACCATTAAAAACCGATAAAAACACACAGGCCTCTAGTGTCTGTGTGCCGACCCGACCCCGGTGATCTGTTGCGCTGTCACCAGTGGTCCCAAGGAATACAGGTCGTCCTTGATGAGTGTCATATCCCTCAAGTAGTATGATGCGAAGGTTGTGTGGGATCTCCAGTAACAGGCCCTCATAATGTCGGTTACAGTCCTGTTGGTCCATAGAGGCCAGGATGCCCCAAGCGCCTTGATCTCATGTGCAGAGACATTACACAACGCAGCCTGCATCGATGACACTCCATCGTAGGCTAACCTAATAGTTTTGGAGAGCCAAGAAGAGATAGTGTTCTTTGATATCTCTTGTTGGCTCCGGGCACAAAATGTTATAAATAATCGCCTTCGCCCAGCACGTAGTACTTTAGTGCGACTAATATATACAGTAAGGGCACGAACCGGACACATAAGATTGTCTGATTCTAAACCAGAGGAAAGGAAATCAGCTAAAGCTGGAACCCTAAAATCTCTAGAAGAACTGTTGTACAGAGATTGGTTCTTGGCAACAAATTCAGGAATGGTAGTAAGGACAACATAAGTCCATCGAGAATCATGCCTAATTTCCCTAGCATCCAGAGCGTGTAGTTCTGACACGTGAGCCGCTGAAGCCAAGGCTAACAAAAACAATGTTTTGTAAGATAGGAATTTCAGATCGGCCGTAGTTATGGGTTCGAACGGATGTTCTGATAAACTCCGTAGAACTAATGCTAAATCCCATTTAGGAAGTTTTGGTACAGAAACAAGTCTATCAATCCTAAAAGATCTAACCAGAGATGTTAGATTAGGATCAGAAGCAGGATTAACGCCCGTAGAAAGGTTAATAATCCTAGATAAAGCCGATCTGTAACCATCCACTGTTGATGGGGCAAGACCCTTGTCCTGAAACAGGTATAACAAGAAATCTGCTATCTGCTGAACAGAGGCAGAACGGGCATCAATGTTTCTCCCAGAACACCACTCATAGAAGACCCCCCACTTCCCTTGATAGCAAGCGGATGTGGAGGATCGAGTGGAAGCGACCATTCTTCGCGAAGCTTCCCTAGAAAACCCAACCTCAGAGAGCTGATCCCTGAGCACTCGCAGGCGTGCAGATGGAATGCCTGAGGTTTGTGGTGGAAAATTGCTGACTTCGGTTGACGAAGTAGTTTTTCCCAAAGAGGTAGACGTCTTGGAACGTCTACCAGTAATTCCAGAAGGTCGGGAAACCACGGACGAGCTGGCCACCAAGGGACAATTAGATAAACGACGCACGGATGCGCGCGTATCTTTTGCAGAACTAGTGGCAGGATTGACGGGGGAGGATAAGCATAGGCTATTAGACCCGACCAATCCTGCGACAGTGCATCGACTCCCACTGCTTGTGGGTCCAGTACAGGTGACATATACAGAGGGAGTTGATGATTCAGGTGAGTAGCAAACAGATCTATCTGTGGTTGTTCCCAAATCTGAAAGATTTGACGCAGAATGTCTGTGTGAAGCTGCCACTCCGTCGGTATAATCTGATGTTTTCTCGACAGTTCCATTCAGAACCATTCTCTGTTATAACCTGTTGTGACTGGAACAATGCCATTGTGTTTCTATTAACGCCCTGGGACGCTAAGTGTGAAACTGGTATTGTTCCTGCAGAACAATAACCTCGACCCCCGGCGCTTGTCAACCCTAAGGTATTCAATTGTAGGAGGCTTAATCCTACCCGGCCTTGTGTGATAACGCCCGTATCTGGGGTATTACGCAAGGTCGTGGAGTTAACTCCTGGTAGGACCATGGATATATTGTCTCTATATCCACCAGAGGTTCTGCCTGCTTTGCTGAAATCAACCATTTCTGGTGCCAAACCAGAATTTGTTGCAGCACTACTTACCAAGCCTAAAGCTGCCCCTGGAGCAACAGGGAGTGAAGAAGTTGGTCCCTGACCAACAAACAACACCTGGGAATTATACGATATCGGGATATTCCCAGCGGGAATCCCATTAGCGATATCATTCCCAACAGCACATACGGGCGTACATACGACGTCATCACTCCTTACGTATGGAGTAATAGTGGTCCTCATTTCGGATTGCGTCTCGGTTTCCACGGGGGACACACTTCCGGGTAGATCTAGTTCCACTGTGACCTCGGCTGATTCCCCGTACCTTCGTCTAGAACGGAACCCAATACCTTTACCTGTTTCTTCTTTTTACCTGTGGATAAATCAGAAACATTAGTACTAGTGCTTGGCGAAGTGCCTTTATCTAATAAAGAACGTAAAGGGCCCACCCAAGGACTGCCAATCGATGCAGGCTTCTTCGCCGTCTGATTTACGATAAAATGGGAGGGCAGAGTCATAATACTAGCCTCTGACACTAAACCAGGGGGAAGGGAACCTGCACGAGACCTGGTCATTAAACCTTCAAATAAGTCATCGGGCCATTGTTGACACTCCTGTCGGCTAGAACATTCAGATGTCCTGGTATGTGTCTGGCACGAAGTTCGATATCGTTCTGCCAGCACAGATGGTACAGAATCTCGGTCTGCTTCAGAAGCTTGGTTGACCGAGTTCCCCCCATCTTGTTGATGTAGGCTAAGACAGTTGTGTTGTCCGTAGCTACCAGAACCGACTGACCTTTGAGGTCGTGTATCAATGTGAGTATTGCCCGATTGACGGCAATGAACTCCAGAACATTGATTTGGAATAACCTCTCCTGCGGAGTCCAAAAGCCTGATATCGACTTGGATCCGAGGTGTGCCCCCCATCCTTGCATCGAAGCATCCATGAACAGCTGATGAGTAGCTTGAAACGGAAGTAGTGTTACACCAGGCATCACGTTGAGAGGGTCTAGCCACCATGATAGGTGATGTCGGACTTCCTCTGTGACAGGAATTTTGGGATTCCTGTACCTGTGTGGCCAATGCTGATTTAAATAAATCATTAGTGGCCATAACTGTAATCGGCCTCGAGGAGTGACATCCTCAGTGGATGTCAGTAGGCCGATTACTGATGCAAACTGGATGGCAGTACGGCAAGAATGTCTGATGAACAAAGGTATGTCGTGACATATCTTGCGCCAACGAACTTCCGGTGGCCGAGCAATGACCAATTTGGTGTCGTACGCCACGCCTAGGAAGTTTCGCTGTTGTGACGGCGTTATCTCCGATTTTTCCTCGTGAGGGAGATAACCCAGTAGTTCGAGGATGTGCCATACAAATGTTGTATCGCATCGGAGTTGTTGTCTGCACATATTCTTGATAATGGAATCGTCAAATGATATTTGATCCTTCGACTGTGCAGATATGCCACCACTGGCTGAAATACCCTGGTAAAAACCCAAGGGGAACTGGCTAGACCGAAAGGCAGGACCTGGAATTGGAAACGGCGAGCGCCGACCATAAATCTCAGGTACTTTCGGTAACTTGGATGAATCGGGATACAGGGCTCTCAAGGAGAGGCGAGCGATCACTCGCGCGCGCCTCCTGCTCGCCTGAAATAAAAAAATGGCGAGTGGTTCACCACTCGCCTGTTTTCGTCGGTCAGAATAAAATTTAATGACACCTTCAGCTGTTGTTGTCAAGTTCTTGACTTCTAAGATATCTCGTTGTTCATCATTGGCACGTTTCATAGGTCAGAATAATATTTAATGACATCTTCAGCTGTCGTAAAATTCTTGGTTCGTAAAGATCTTGTTGTTCAGCAATTTCGGAAGGCTTCCCGCCATTTCTGCTTCATGTGTTTGTGCAAAAAGTATAACCCTGTGTCGGAACGAAATTACAGGTAGACTGGTTGCCTCCCTTGTATTTCCATACAGACACGTCTTGAGCCGTGGGTTATGATTTCCAAAAATATAAAATCCGTCAAACACCACGGCTCAAACCACCATGGCATCACGCTGTTTTAAACATTACATGTAGTTTCCGATTTTGTTTAACATTACATCACTGCGTTTTAAACATTAGTTTTCGATTTTGATTTACTCTCGATGTTACGCGGACTTGACTTTCGTCCCACGATCAAGTCCATGCTTTTCATTGATCTCATGCAATTCGACACGATACGATACGATATTTATTTATTCCGGTGCCAAGCACGCGTGCGTTTTCGTTCCTGACAATTTTGTAACTGTTAGCAAGATGTTGGCGGAAAATTGCACGATGTCGAATCCGAAAGGAAAGCCGATAGAACTATCAACGTACCTAAAATGGGGAGAAGAACTTACATCAGTGTTCCGAATTAAAGAAGACTACAACACCGTTCAGAACCGCGCATATGTGACCCACATATTCTGTAATGTACTTGTAGAAGTAATTTCAGCATTTCACTCGCCTCAGGAATTTCTCAGGCGAGTGATAAAAGCACTCGCCTCACTCGCCTAAGCTTAAATTCAGGCGAGTGACGAATCACTCGCCTTCATTTTGCTCCTTGAGAGCCCTGGGGATATGCAAGTAAGCGTCCCGAAGATCCAGGGAAGTTAACCATTCCCCTTGAACCAGAGCGGTCTTGATGGACCGGAAGCCCTCCATCCGAAAGTGAGGGGGTTTCATCAGGAAGTCCTTGTTCAGCCTGCGCAGATTTATAATCATGCGCATTTCCGGTGTATCCTTCTTTGGCACAAGGAAAACCGGTGAATAGAACTCGGGGGACCGGTCGTTGACCGGAAGTTCTATTACAGCATGCTTCTGGATAAGCTTGTCCACAGAGGCCTGTGTTACCAGAAGATGTGCCTTCCGTATAGGTATACGGGAAGGCATTGGAGCAGCAGTAAGGGGTGGATCCATTGAAAATTCTAGGGGATAACCGTATCGAAGAGTATGGATTACCCACGGATCCATCCCTAATGTTTGCCAATTCCGCCAAAATCCTTGAAGTCGTCCCCCGTCCGGGAGACTGGATTTCGGCGGGACCGGAAGTTGAGGCAATTCGTGGTCCCGCCATGTCATGAGATTGACATGGCCCGAATCGTCACCGGCCCTGCTGCTTTTTGCCACGACCTTTCCTTTTCCCTTTATAGTTGGGATTGGTCTGACCTTGCTGTTGTGGCATGCGACCCGCCGCTTGTGACTTCCCTTTTGGACCGGAAGCGGAAGTAGTCGGTCTAGGTTGCTTGGCTGGGGGACCGGAAGTTTCAGTAGAAACACGTTTCCCTGTCCCCGCACCACCCGCTCTAGGGGGAGGATTAGGCTTAGCCTTCTCCACCGTATCTCTTAGAGACGGGATAATGCCATTAAACAAAAGCGAAGAAGCTGGCGATTGCTCCTTCAATGTACGAATGACTATATCTGGAGCATAGTTGACCACTGATGGTAGGTAAGCCTGCCGTCTTAAATGGACAACCAGCGCAGCATTGAACGCGGATAAAGCCATTGCATCAGCATTAGCTTTAGCAGCCACGTTCTGAAGATCCGCCAGTAATTGTAACTCAGGGCTACTACTGGTTGCTAACTGTGAACGCGACAACCTGCTCAACACACTGGAAATGGCTGTTAAAAACCAGTCCATGTGTGAGGCTATGGCTACCCCCTGTCGCACAGCTTCTTCAATAATAGAAGATTGCCTATCATTTAGCGGGATCGTGACCTTGGAAGGGACCTTATTGCCTTTACATATGTTGGCAAGATCAGGTTCCGGTTCCGCGGCCTTAAAGTCATATGCCGAATCATGGATACCGTACGCTCTAGACGTAGGCTTCTCCACAGGAAGTAGTGCCGAAGCGGAAGCCGGTCTAAAAAGTGCACGTTTTCCCGTTCTTGTAAAACGTTCCTGCATTGTTTTAGGTTGAGCTAAAACCGTATCAAGAACGGAACATAATCCATGTATGGCATCTGACGCAGGAAGTGACGACGTCTGCTTGGTAATTGTCGACGGAGCCTCTGCCATAGTATGGAGGCGAGAGGACGTCAGCGGTGGGGGTCGTGACATATTAGGGTACAACTCATAGAGAGCTTCAAGTACCTCTGAATATGAACGTCTCTCCGGATCATGATCACTGTCATTATCCTCAGTGGATTGACGTTGTGCGACCCCCTGACGTCTCATCGATGGGTTGGTAGACAAATCAATCGGGTCAGACGATGCTACCGGAAGCTGCGTCGGAACCGGAGATGGAACCTGAACAGTACCGGAAGCGGAAGTCAAAAGTTGCCGGAACTGATCTAGCTCAGCTGCCTGTTGTTCCATCCTTTGCAGGATAACAGCAGACAAAGAACCACCATGAACCGGAACTCCCGTATTGATTTGTGGACTATTGGAGACCCGCCTATAAGGGGATGCAATAGGTCTACCCCATTGCATTTCCGGACGAACCGGAAGTCTCCACCCACCGGGATTTGTCACAACAGGTCTCCTTATAGTGGGACCGGAAGGACGAAAAGTCCTAACCGGAATCCCAGAGTTAACCATACCGGAACCCGTAGGTAACCGGAAATGGCTGACAGGAAGTGGATAACGAACCGTATGTGGGTTTATGACACCCGACTCAGAACCATTCTCTGTTATAACCTGTTGTGACTGGAACAATGCCATTGTGTTTCTATTAATGCCCTGGGATGCTAAGTGTGAAACTGGTATTGTTCCTGCAGAACAATAACCTCAACCCCGGCGCTTGTCAACCCTAAGGTATTCAATTGTGGGAGGCTTAATCCTACCCGGCCTTGTGTGATAACGCCCGTATCTGGGGTATTACGCAAGGTCGTGGAGTTAACTCCTGGTAGGACCATGGATATATTGTCTCTATATCCACCAGAGGTTCTGCCTGCTTTGCTGAAATCAACCATTTCTGGTGCTAAACCAGAATTTGTTGCAGCACTACTTACCAAGCCTAAAGCTGCCCCTGGAGCAACAGGGAGTGAAGAAGTTGGTCCCTGACCAACAAACAACACCTGGGAATTATACGATATCGGGATATTCCCAGCGGGAATCCCATAAGCGATATCATTCCCAACAGCACATACGGGCGTACATACGACGTCATCACTCCTTACGTATGGAGTAATAGTGGTCCTCATTTCGGATTGCGTCTCGGTTTCCACGGGGGACACACTTCCGGGTAGATCTAGTTCCACTGTGACCTCGGCTGATTCCCCGTACCTTCGTCTAGAACGGAACCCAATACCTTTACCTGTTTCTTCTTTTTACCTGTGGATAAATCAGAAACATTAGTACTAGTGCTTGGCGAAGTGCCTTTATCTAATAAAGAACGTAAAGGGCCCGTCCAAGGACTGCCAATCGATGCAGGCTTCTTCGCCGTCTGATTTACGATAAAATGGGAGGGCAGAGTCATAATACTAGCCTCTGACACTAAACCAGGGGGAAGGGAACCTGCACGAGACCTGGTCATTAAACCTTCAAATAAGTCATCGGGCCATTGTTGACACTCCTGACATCTATGGATACAATCACAAGCAATATTGCCTCGACACGCAAGACAAACTGAATGTAAGTCGGTCTTTGATTTAGACTTCCCACAGATGGTACAGAGCATAGAGGCCATTATTTATATCGTAGATATACTCAAGAATACTTCCCAACTTGATCTTTTCGTCGCTTTGTAGACTTGTAGATGATGTTATCACTCGTTGTAAACGTAAAATCCTTCCGTAATACGCTGGAGCTTTACACACGATCTTTACAGTAGCTAGGTAAGTAAAGAAGTGGAGATCTATTGTGATTGAGTGCTGGCGTGGGTGATTAGGCGGGAAATGAACTGTGCTATTGTTTTAATTTCTTCACTTGTTAATCCGTGTTTGCACACGAACGCATATGTCAGTAAGGTCAGTTTTACTGTGTAAAAAATAAGGTATTTTGCACAACTAGACCCCAAGGGGAACCTATGTACCAAATTTGAGAAAGATCCATGCAGTACTTCCTGAGAAATCACGATAACAAAGTTGCATGGGAAGATCCAAGAGGGCCGCCTGGTGGCCATATTGGATTTTCGAATCGGACCAGAAAAGGTATCTTGCACAACTAGCCCACAAGGGGAACCTGTGTACCAAATTTGACAAAGATCCATTCAGTAGTTCCTGAGAAATCGCAATAACAAATTTTCATGGGAAAATCCAAGATGGCTGCCTGATGGACATATTGGATTTTGGAATCGGACCAGAAAAGGTGTCTTGCACAACTAGGCCCTAAGGGGAACCTGTGTACCAAATTTGAGAAAGATCCATGCAGTACTTCCTGAGAAATGACAATAACAAAGTTTCATGGGGAAATCCAAGATGGCTGCCTGGTGGCCATATTGGATTTTCGAATCGGACCAGAAAAGGTATCTTGCACAACTGGATCACAAGGGGAACCTGTGTACCAAATTTGACAAAGATCCATGCAGTATTTCCTGAGAAACCACGATAAAGTTTCATGGGGAAATCTAATATGGCCGCCTGGTGGCCATATTGGATTTTCGATTCGGACCGAAAAAAGTGTCCTGCACAACTAGACTCTGAGGACCAAATTTGAGAAAGATGCATGCAGTATTTCCTGAGGAATTACAATAACAAAGTTTCATGGGGAAATCCAAGATGGCTGCCTGGTGGCCATATTGGATTTTCGAATTGGACAAGAAAAGGCATCTTGCAAAACTAGACCCCAAGGGAAACCTGTATACAAAATTTGAGAAAGATCCATAAAGTAGTTCCTGAGAAATCGCGATAAAAAGGTTTCATGGGGAAATCCAAGATGGTCGCCTTGTGGCCATATTGGATTTTCGAATCGGACCAGAAAAGGTATCTTGCACAACTAGATCCCAAGGGGAACCTGTGTACCAGATTTGGGAAAGATCCATGCAGTAGTTCCTGAGAAATCGCGATAACAAGGTTTCATAGGGAAATCCAAGATGGTCGCCTTGTGGCCATATTGGATTTTCGAATCGGGCCAGAAAAGGTATCTTGCACAACTGGACCACAAGGGGAACCTGTGTACCAAATTTGACAAAGATCCATGCAGTATTTCCTGAGAAACCACAATAACAAAGTTTCATGGGAAAATCTAATATGGCCGCCTGGTGGCCATATTGGATTTTCGATTCGGACCGAAAAAGGTGTCTTGCCCAACTAGACCCTAAGGGGAACCTGTGTACCAAATTTGAGAAAGATCCATGCAGTACTTCCTGAGAAATGACAGTAACAAAGTTTCATGGGGAAATCCAAGATGGCTGCTTGGTGGCCATATTGGATTTTCGAATCGGACAAGAGAAGGCATCTTGCACAACTAGACCTCAAGGGGAACCTGTATACCAAATTTGAGAAAGGTCCATGCAGTAGTTCCTGAGAAATCGCGATAACAAGGTTTCATGGGGAAATCCAAGATGGCTGCCTTGTGGCCATATTGGATTTTTGAATCGGACCAGAAAAGGGGAACCTGTGTACCAAATTTGAGAAAGATCCATGAAGTAGTTCCTGAGAAATCGCGATAACAAGGTTTCATGGGGAAATCCAAGATGGCTGCCTGGTCACCATATTGGATTTTCGAATCGGACCAGAAAATGTATCTTGCACAACTAGATCCCAAGGGGAACCTGCGTACCGAATTTGGGAAAGATCCATGCAATAGTTTCTGAGAAATCGCGATAACAAGGTTTCATGGAGAAATCCAAGATGGCCGCCTTGTGGCCATATTGGATTTTCGAATCGGACCAGAAAAGGGATCTGCACAACTAGACCCCAAGGGGAACCTGTGTACCAAATTTCAGAAAGATCCATGCAGTAGTTCCTGAGAAATCGCGATAACAAGAATTGTTTACGGACGGACGACGGACCATGGACGAAAAGCGAGTTGAACAGCGATTTGAACAGCCCACCTGTATACCAAATTTGAGAAATATCCATGCAGTAGTTCCTGAGAAATCGCGATAACAAGGTTTCATGGGGAAATCCAAGATGGCTGCCTTGTGGCCATATTGGATTTTCGAATCGGACCAGAAAAGTTATCTTGCACAACTAGACCCCAAGGGGAACCTGTGTACCAAAGATCCATGAAGTAGTTCCTGAGAAATCGCGATAACAAGGTTTCATGGGGAAATCCAAGATGGCTGCCTGGTGGCCATATTGGATTTTCGAATCGGACCAGAAAATGTATCTTGCACAACTAGATCCCAAGGGGAACCTGCGTACCGAATTTGGGAAAGATCCATGCAATAGTTTCTGAGAAATCGCGATAACAAGGTTTCATGGAGAAAACCAAGATGGCCGCCTTGTGGCCATATTGGATTTTCGAATCAGACCAGAAAAGGTATCTGCACAACTAGACCCCAAGGGGAACCTGTGTACCAAATTTCAGAAAGATCCATGCAGTAGTTCCTGAGAAATCGCGATAACAAGAATTGTTTACGGACGGACGACGGACCACTGACGAAAAGCGATTTGAACAGCCCACCATCTGGTGATGGTGGGCTAAAAACAAGGCAGATCATAAAGGTTTTTAACAAATCACACCAGCGGCCATAATTCAAATCAAAACAAGGGAGATAATACTAATTTAAAATAAATCACTCCAGGAGCCTAAGCAGGGGAGATAATGCTGGCGGCTACCCATCACATCAAGGCCCAGAACTGATCTCAGGAACACATCAAGGGAGACAATTTGAAAAGCCTGTAAACGCTATTCACAACTCACCAACCAGCATTTTGATGAGGGCTGTGGTGCCAGGGTATATCATCCTCCTACCAAACGAGTGCACCATTAAATAACTGCAAAAATAAAGTCATTGAGAATATCACCACTCACAGTGGCAAATAAATGCAAATAATATACTGTGTTATTTTTGTCCATCTTTCATGTCAGCATCGTGAAACAAAGGAGAAAAAATTACTTTCTGGGTATGACCAGACTTTCTTGAAAGTCCATTTAACACAATACGGATTAGTTACGTGAGCAACACACACTCTGATCGTGTGTTCTTGACCCCTAGCTGTTTATAAACAGCTGCGTGTTGTCAAACCAGTCACTCGCTGCCTGTTAGCTCGTTGGTTTTATTGCCCAGTGTTTCTGAAGTTTTATAAATCCCCTTCCACCTCCCTTTGTCTTAACTAATACAGGTACCAGGGTATTCAGGGTGTGTCTACTAGTCTAAATATCATCATTTAAGCCATTTTATGCGCTATTAATTATTAAATATTAGCCTGCTGGTAATTCCAATGAATTATATTCCTATACTGCCTGCCAGGCCACGATGGCCACTGCTTGCTATATGTGCATTGCTAGTCTGGACAGCGCCCACAGATTGCCGCCATTTACTATTGATGTTGTATTTTATCTAGTATAGTTTTAATAAATTCTGGCAATAAATTTATTAACAGTCCAGTGTTCATTTTACCAATGAGTGTAAACAGGAGGCTTTTCAGTAATATACAACAATAGAACCTTATACGAAAAATTGACCAAAATTTCTACCAATTTGATCACACTTGATATTCACTCTAATATGTCTAGATAGGGAAAAAACACTTCCCGTGGAGAATTGGGAGTTTCTTTAGAATTTAAAGTTTCTTTCTAACAATGTGTTTATGAATTCATGATTGATTCATTTAAAGATTTAATTCAGTGAATTTCATAATGTTTTATTCACATACTACTTTCAAAATATTCAAGGTAAAATTTACCTTCTTTTCTTCATTTGGCATCTGGATGAAGAGAGATTTTGAGTGAATACATAGTAACTGAATTACACTCCTTGATTTCATTGAAATGCCTGATTAGCATACATATGGTACCTGAGTATATTACAGGGAATAGTAGTGATTTGACTGGCTATATCACGGGGTCTGTTACGAGCTGGTGCTTGAAGCTTCACCTTACTGCCATCCCTGAAATAAAGAAAAGGTATATTAACGCCTACAGTACTACTTAAACCATTTCTTCTATTTATATCATTACCCAAATATCCCCCAATAGAGCAATACCTTCATAGCCAGCTTTTTTTGAAGAGGTTGTCTATTTTCAACATTGTGAGATTCTAGCCATCCCCCTAAGTACTTGTTGCCATTAGTAGCTCAATGGAGAAGTAGAAGAATGTGTATCAGTGACTGTCTTACGCAGGATTTGAATTTCACACTTGTTACTCTGAGATAATAGTATTTTACTCAGAGACTATTAGATTACTCTGATACTAGTAGATTACTCTGAGACTAGTAGATTACTCTGAGACTAGTAGATTACTCTGATACTAGCAGATTACTCCGAGACTAGAAGATTGATCTGAGATTAGTAGATTAATCTGAGACCAGTAGATTAATCTGAGACTAGTATATTACTCTGAGACTAGTAGATTGATATGAGATTATTAGATTACTCTGAGACTAGCAGATTAATCTAAGACAAATAGATTACTCTGGGACTAGCAGATTACTCTGAGACTAAAAGATTACTACGAGACTAGTAGATTACTCTGATACCAGCAGATTACTCTGATACTAGCAGATTACTCTGATACTAGTAGATTACTCTGAGACTAGCAGATTACTCTGATACTAGCAGATTACTCTGAGACTAGCAGATTACTCTGATACCAGCAGATTACTCTGATACCAGCAGATTACTCTGATACCAGCAGATTACTCTGATACTAGCAGATTACTCTGATACTAGCAGATTACTCTGAGACTAGTATATTACTACGAGACTAGTAGATTACTCTGATACTAGCAGATTATTCTGAGACTAGTAGATTACTCTGAGACTAGTAGATTACTCTGAGACTAGTAGATCACTCTGAGACTAACAGATTACCATGAGTAGGAGATTACTCTGAGATTATTAGATTACTCTGAGACTAACAGATTAATCTGAGACAAATAGATTACTCTGGGACTAGCAGATTTCTCTGAGACTAAAAGATTACTACGAGACTAGTACATTACTCTGATACCAGCAGATTACTCTGAGACTAGCAGATTACTCTGATACTAGCAGATTACTCTGAGACTAGTATATTACTACGAGACTAGTAAATTACTCTGATACTAGCAGATTACTCTGGGGCTAGCAGATTATTCTGAGACTAGTCGATTACTACGAGAACAGTAGATTACTCTGATACCAGCAGATTACTCTGATACTATCAGATTACTCTGAGACTAGTATATTACTCTGAGACTAGCAGATTACTCTGATACTATCAGATTACTCTGAGACTAGTATATTACTCTGAGACTAGCAGATTACTCTGATACTATCAGATTACTCTGAGACTAGTAGATTACTCTGAGACTAGCAGATTACTCTGATACTATCAGATTACTCTGAGACTAGTATATTACTCTGAGACTAATAGATTACTCTGGGACTAGTAGATTACTCTGAGACTAGTAGTTTACTATGAGACTAGCAGATTACTCTGAGACTAGCAGATTACTCTGATACTATCAGATTACTCTGAGACTAGTAGATTATTCTGAGACTAGTAGATTACTCTGAGACTAGTAGTTTACTATGAGACTAGTAGATTACTCTGATACTAGCAGATTACTATGAGACTAGTAGATTACTCTGATACTAGCAGATTACTCTGATACTAGCAGATTACTCTGAGACTAGCAGATTACTCTGATACTATCAGATTACTCTGAGACTAGTAGATTATTCTGAGACTAGTATATTACTCTGAGACTAATAGATTACTCTGGGACTAGTAGATTACTCGAGACTAGTAGATTACTCTGAGACTAGCAGATTACTCTGATACTAGCAGATTACTCTGAGACTAGTATATTAATCTGAGACTAGTAGATTACTCTGAAACTAGTAGATTACTCCGAGGTTAGCAAAAAAAACCAAAACAAATATGACACCCCGAACCCAAATAATTTATTTGCACATAATATGTCAGAAAGATTGATTATTTGAAAATGTCTCAAAGACATGAAAACAAGGAGGAACATTGACCAATATCATGCTCCTGTTTCTTGCACTTCCTTTGGGTCTGGATCACCACCACAGTACCCCGCAAACAGTGGCTAATAATCTTTGTACACACTGAACATATTTTATTACCTGCCAAAATTGTAAAAGGATTGGGTTACAAGTCCTAGCAACTTAGATAAACCCTCTCCATCTTCAACACTGTCCTGTCCTCAGCATGATTCATTACACATATGAATGAAGTGAAGAGAATTAAGAATGAATTTCTGACAGGAACGTCCAGCAGATATTACTTACCCCTTGCCCCCTTCATTCCACCGGAAACTGACTGGCCATGCCCAAAACTCACAGTCATACCTTGCTAAATTTCTCTGATAAAAAAAAGAAATCACATGGATTCACAGCTCAGTTTACTCTCATTAATCTATTCTGTATCGTAATTACTCTGTTCCGTAGCTCAGTACTGTGTTATTGTACTTACTTAGCCATAAACTGAAAATCTGATATATTACAGACTATGCTTTTGTATTTCCTGTTAACAAGTACGCACTGTTTCATTGATAGGCTTTGTACTGGCTCTATTCTGTTATTGAATACTGTACATGCTTTGTTCTGTAATTGAATACTTTATTTACTCTGTTCTGTTACTGAGTACTGCATTCAGCCTATTCTGTCATTGAGTACTTAAATACTGTTCCTTTATTGACTGTTGTACCGGTACTAACAGTGTTTTGTTTTTGAGTACTGTACTTACTCTGTTCTGTTTAGAGAGTACCACACTGTACTCAGTTGTTATTGATTATTATACTTACATAGTATATTCTGTTTGTTAGACGTACTATTCATATTCTGTTATGTTAGCAAGTACTATACTTACTCTGTTCTGTTACTGAGTACTGTACTTACTCTGTTCTGTTATTGAGTACTATACTTACCCTGTTCTGATATTGAGTACTATACAGTACTTACTCTGCTCTGTTACTGAGTACTATACTTACTCTGCTCTGTTACTGAGTACTGTACTTATTCTGTTCTGATGTAGAGTGCTATACTTAATCTGTTCTGTTATTGAGTACTACCCTGTACTCAGTTCTGTTATTCATTATACTTACGTACTCTATTCTGTTAGTGAGTACTATTCTTACTCTGTTCTGTTAGTGAGTACTATACTTTCTCTGTTCTGATGTTGAGTGCTATACTTACTCTGTTGTGTTATTGAGTACGAAACTTACTGTTTTGTTGTTGAGTACTGTACTAACTGTTGCTATATAGCTGAAATATTGCTGAATGCGATGTTAAACCTTGATTCTCTCTCTCTCTCCTGTACTGTGTTCTGTTATTTAGTACTACATTTACTCTGTTTTGTTGTTGAGTACTACACTTACTCTGTTCTGTTAGTGAGTACTATACTTACTCTGTTCTGTTATTGAGTACTATACTTACTCTGTTCTGTTATTGGGCACTATACTTACTATGTTATGTTATTGAGCACTATACTTACTCTGTTCTGTTGTTGAGTACTATACTTACTCTGTTCTGTTATTGGGCACTATACTTACTATGTTATGTTATTGAGCACTATACTTACTATGTTATGTTATTGAGTACTTTACTTACTCTGTTCTGTTATTGAGTACTATACTTACTATGTTATGTTAGTGAGTACTATACTTACTCTGTTCTGTTATTGAGTACTATACTTACTCTGTTCTGTTATTGGGCACTATACTTACTATGTTATGTTATTGAGCACTATACTTACTCTGTTCTGTTATTGGGCACTATACTTACTATGTTATGTTATTGAGCACTATACTTTGTTCTGTTGTTGAGTACTATACTTACTCTGTTCTGTTATTGGGCACTATACTTACTATGTTATGTTATTGAGCACTATACTTACTCTGTTCTGTTATTGAGTACTTTACTTACTCTGTTCTGTTCTGTCAGAGATCGCTGAGCCGCGTGAAGTATAGGTATGAATGTGTAATAGTCAGGATTCGCTACTCTCCCCAAACCTGAAGTATAAAACATTATAAGATTCTCTCAAAATATGATCAAGCACTTGCAAAACATGACTTCAATGACAGCTTATATAGAAATAGATGATTCCCTAAAATATTCCAATCCTGCATATGAATGTCTCATCGTATTCCAGGGACCTCAATGGGCAATGGGATATACAGGTTAGGGCACTCCCGCTCTCTAAAATGGAGGTAAAAAAGGTCGTTTTTGCTCAATAAATCAGTTCACATAACGAATTCAGCAAAATCCTCTTGAGGCGCACACAGACATATATATTCGCATCAAATGGCAGTAAAAAAATAAATTGTCATCTATCTAATTTGCATAATAATAGGTCAAACATCTGTCTCACTGTTTAAACAACATTGACTTGTTCCTCAAATGGCAAATTAATTTTAGGACATGGAACAATTATAGGTAAACTAATGCGCCTTTTTTGAAGCATTGGTTAAGAAGAAATCAAAAATTATTGAGTAAAAATGACCCTTTCTGACCTCAATTTCAGAGAGCATGATCGCCCTAACCTGATATAGCTGGATTTGTACAAATGACCACTTCCAAAGTTAAAATATACATATGACTGTATACACAAAAGAATAAATGAGAGGGGGGGGGGGAGGAGCTATGAGCGGGAGGGGCTGGGGGGTCCTTGGTATGTGTATGCCATTCTACTCACACAAATATTGATTGGCGCTGAACTATTAATAACTAAAACAATTGTTGAATATATTAATTTCAGATTTTACCATAGCAAATGCAAATTGAATGACTGACCAGTCTTTGATAAGATGGTTTGAAAATAAGAAAGATACCTACCTCTGACCAAATAAGCTGCAGCATAAATCAATGTTATAGATATGATGAATTTAGATAGGGTACCAGCTCCCTCCAGAGTGAAATAATCTACAAGATAAAATAGTGCATGTGAATATGAGAAACAACAAATGAATTTAAAAAACTTATCTCGATAGATACTCGGACACTGAGAGAACCACCACCCAACTATATGCAATGAACACCAGTACGTTAAATAAATTAAATGTCGAGCACCATCACATCGTTGCTGTAGCACAGCGTCAACCCTTTTTATCGCCGATGGCCATAAAAAAACAGTGAAAAGTTTTAATTTTTTTTTTTTTTACAAATTTTACTGTTCAAGCCTCCCTCCCTCATCATTAAGCCTCCCTCTCTCATCACTAAGCCTCCCTCCCTCATCACTCCTCCCTTGTAATTAAGCCTCCCTCATCATTAAGCCTCCCTCCCTCATCATTAAGTCTCGCTTCATTGTCATTAAGCCCACTCCCTCCATCATTAAGCCTCCCTCCCTCATCATTAAGCCCCCTCCCTCCATCATTAAGCCTCCCTCCCTCATCATTAAGCCTCCCAGCCTTCCTCCTTCATTATTAAGCCTCCCTCCCTCATCATTAAGCCTCCCTCTCTCATCACTAAGCCTCCCTCCCTCATCACTAAGCCTCCCTCCCTCATCACTAAGCCTCCCTCCCTCATCACTAAGCCTCCCTCCCTCATCATTAAGCCTCCCTCTCTCATCACTAAGCCTCCCTCCCTCATCACTAAGCCTCCCTCCCTCATCAATAAGCCTCCCTCTCTCATCACTAAGCCTCCCTCCCTCACCATTAAGCCTCCCTCTATCACTAAGCCTCCCTCCCTCATCACTAAGCCTCCCTCCCTCATCACTAAGCCTCCCTCCCTCATCACTAAGCCTCCCTCCCTCATCACTAAGCCGACCTTCCTCATCATTAAGCCTCCCTCCCTCATCATTAAGCCTTCCTCACCATTAAGCCTCCCTCCCTCACCATTAAGCCTCCCTCCCTCACCATTAAGCCTCCCTCCCTCACCATTAAGCCTCCCTCCCTCACCATTAAGCCTCCCTCCCTCATCATTAAGCCTCCCTCCCTCATCATTAAGCCTCCCTCTCTCATCATTAAGCCTCCCACCCTCATTATGAAACCTCCCTTCCTCGTCAATAAGCCTCCCTCCCTCATCATAAGAAAAACATCCCTCGCCATCAAGCCTCCCTTCCTCATCATTAAGCCTCCCTTCCTCATCATTAAGCCTACCGTCCTCGTCATTAAGCCTCCATTCCTCTTTATTGAGCCTCCCTCCCCTTGTTATTAAGCCTCCCTCCCTCATCATTAAGCCTTCTTCCCTCATCATTAAACCTTCTTCCCTCATCATTAAGCCTCCCTTTAATTGTATTTAGCACTATTCATGGTCACTGCAGTGCTGTAAATTTTCTAATAATTCAACCAAAGAAGATGAATTTTCTCAGTGAGAAATATTTGGGTCATCAAATTTATTATGAGGGAAAGTTGCTGATATGATAAACACCCAGTTACCATGGTTATTGTAAGGACATAATGTACACAAGCTGGGAGGGTAATCAAATCAAATCGAATGGGTAAGGTTAATAAAAAAAATATTAATGCTATGTACTAATGGATTGATTGTATTATTAGAGGATTTAGCTCACAATCAAACCCCTGGAACCTCCAGTCTACTGAATCTATGATCCATACATGTTGTCAATGAAAAATTGAAATATTATACTTTGTAGGCCTACTTGTGTTCAGAAGGGGGGGGGGGATTTAGCTTAATGTCACACTCAAGTTTGTTTCACAAATATGGTGACAGTCAGGTTTGGTTGGTGGAGGAAGCCGGAGTACCTGGAGAGAATCACTGCCCTTCGGCAAGTAACTGACAAACTTTCACAGATGGACCAGCTGGGTTCGAACCCGTGTCGGTTCAGCGGTGTGAGGCTAGCGGTCACCAGCGAAGCACCTTAGACCCCTCAGCCACCAATGGCCCTTGTGTTCAGAAACTAGAATATAAACTTTGGTGATCTAAAGTTAAATACATTGCAAGTTAAATACTCACTTCTACGATATAGTACAGTCAAGAGGACTGGTGACGTCCAGCAGGAGAGAGACCAGCAAAACCTCACCTGAAAGTGAAATTCATCAGTAAGGCTGAAAATAATATATTGTTTCTGGTTAACGACCCTCCAAAGTGATGTGGTCAGGTGATGCAGCTTCTTACTTCATTTAATATTTTCCTCTAGAAGCCCCTTATACTGATTCTGGACTTCATGGCTACATCATATTTGGCCAATCAGCAATGATATGATAGGACAGACGTGTTCAAATGCAACCAACTCACCCGGATATATGATTTACATGTAGTCATGGTGAACTGACAAATTTCAAGATAAACAAAATAAACTGCCTTGCTATAGATAAATATACGACTGACCCATAATCATTACGAAAAGTGATGACGAATTGTATACGGTGTCGACATCAGATGAAATTGATATAAACACCACCACATTCGGACAATTCACGCCGTGGATTGGTTGTCAACTTGACCCGATTCAAGCTGAAATTTGAATTCATGTCATCAGCACTCTCCCTCTTTCTATTTACAAGTGTCGGAAATGTGCAGGAATAGACTCAAGATAGGGAGAGAGTTACATCCAGTTAGAGAATCAGTTTCTGAATCTGTTTATAATCAGATTGGGTTATATTATAATGCATTAAGAGATACTGAATAGTGATCCAAACAACAAATTGGTGTTTTGTTGGTAAAATCATGTCAAAGTGCATGGTGGTGAATACGTATTGAAAATGTGACCAACTGATGTATAGCATCACAGCCTGATTATGATGACATTGTGTGGTATCATATTGACTGATGTTAAGTTATAATATAACGTGATGACATCTCAATTGAATTTTAAATCTGATTATTCCGTGCAAAACTTAATTCTATGAATGTTAGATGCATCAGCTCGATGAACTCAGTTTGACTCCAGCTAAAATGAAATTTAAACATCTGAACTCATAAACTAAGATACAGAATGATTTGTGTCACAACTTACCACCTTGATAAAACTATCACCACTTGCTTCAACGAAGTTAGGCTGGTACACTCTTCCCTAAAAGAAAAAGCAGATCATACATACATGTACCTTTATACTTTTATCATATTCATGGCAAAATTTTCATTAAAAACTTAAACTGAGCATTCCAGTAGATTAGGCTGAAATCCATTTTAAGCTGGAAAGCTATATTTGGCATAATTTGAAGGGAAAGCATGACCATGGGTGAGTGAGTGAATATGATTTAATGTGGCTTTCAAAAATATTGCAGTCATATCATGAAGTTTGGGTTCTATTTCTTTTCATGGGTTGGGTCCTATTCCTTTTTACACCCGTAAATCAAACGGGTGCCACAGTTAGTCACCTCTTATGACAATGCATGACCATGATCGACAAGACCTCAAATTACCCAGTCTGACTTCAGTTCAGCAGTTAATATCTATGAAAATAAAGCAAATTCCCAAAACTTCTCATATTCTCACATGTCTATATTTGTTAATGATTTGTGTATACATAGTTTCTTTCCATGCACTGCAGGATCTGTTCCAATGACAATTTAAGTCCTCTAATTTAAGTCCTCTAATCATGATAAATGAATCAAAATTCAAACATGCTGATGGGGCTGTATCTAGAAAATGTTGGGAGGTTCCGATCCAAAAGCTCAGATCTGGGTGTTCCTGGGGCACTCTTTTGTCCTGACAGGTTAAGAGACAAATTCTGGGTGTTCCTTAAAAATATTAATTTTTTTTTTTTTAGATATACTCTTTTGTCCTGACAGGTTAAGAGACAAATTTAGAGATCTCAGTGGAAATAGAGGCTTTCTAGGCTATTGTAACTAAATTAAACTGAAACACTTGGAAGGGTGTTTTTTTTTTTAACTTTTAATAATCAAACACTTTGTGACTAGAACAAATTTGACTGAACAATCAACCCATATTATTGTTACATGTATTCTCGTTATTGGTCACCTTCACAAGTCCAGGTGAATCCTAAATATTTGCAGAGGGTTTACTGGACATTTTTGGTGATTTGAATGTGTTCTTGAGTCGTTGCCTCTATTATACAATCTCGCAAATTGCATTCCCGCGCTTGTTCTGAATAAGCATGTCGGTATCCCAAGCCTGTGGTTTTTGCTTTGACTTTCAATGTCGATTTCAGTTTGACATCAAAGCAGTTCAGCTCGCGATGAAATTCAAACCTGTCACATCTCATATCTCACAGTGGATTGGCCTAATCCACAAGCTTAGCGTGTTAACTTAAATTTGGAGGAAACTCCTTGATCTATTTATATCCAGAACTCGTATGAGTAACTAACGAAGCCAGTGTATCGATCCTGACAGATCGGTCGATACACTGGCTTGCGAGGATGGTTGTTGGCTGATCGAAGTAACTTTATGCTGAGTTGGCGATGTTCAGTGACTTGGGTGAAAAATACGAAGATATCAATCCCTCCATTTTTAGGGGTGGAAATTTATCTGTCTAGGGTGACAGATAAATATAATTTCTACCGGTCTCTTCAAAAGAGTACCTGAAGTTGAAAATGACCTGCAATGTAGGATGCAATGGCAAAGTTGTTAACTGTGTGACTTACTGTTATAGAGTTACTATGACTTAGATGACCATATGTTTCCATGCAATAACTAGCACCTTTGTTGAAGAGATAGGACCAAATTTAAAAACTAAATATCAAAAAGAAAACTTTGGCTACCCGTCTCCAGAGACAGGTGCTTTATTTTTCTACTCGTCTCCTACAAGAAATACATGTCATGGACAGGTAGACAGGTGTAAATTTCAGCCCCTGGTTTTCACCACTGATTTAGCAAAGCCAAATCTGTCCTCTGATGTTTCACCCACTTATTGTGGGATTTATTCATTGTTAACGGCTTTCCATCAGCATGTTCCATCATTATATTTTCATATGTCAAAGTTTTCATGAATGGATGATATGTGTTGTTCGACCAGTGAGTTTTCTTTCTGTCTGATGATTTTACAAAACTTGAAATTTGATGGTTTGACAGCAGTTATTTCAGACTAATCTACAATTACAAGTGGTGCCACTTGGAGGTGAAAATAACAGAGACAAGTGTTTGCGTGGTGAGTAGTCATGTCATTGCTTTATTTCTACAACACTGGATTTTTAGGGGTCGGTGTGGTGATTTGCATGACTCCTATGGGCAAAGAGACAATTTTCATAGGATGTCTGGCTCCCATTAACTCCAGCATATTAAAAAAAGAGGTGGGGGTGGAAGACTCCGATACCTTTTGGTCCCACCACATACGATTTTTGAGGCGATAGATCTAACCCCAGCCCAAGACATCTGTCATTTACTATCTGTCATCATGGCTGGTGGGTTCCAGGAAGACTGGACTACCAGCTTGTATGCTAGTTTCCTAACTGTGGAGTATGACCGAGTAAGTAGGATAATAGGATCAATTTATGTATTTTTCACCAATTTTTCAGTCATATCAAGACATTGCCTACATGTGCCAGGACATGGGAGTGCCATTGATTTCTAGTATCCTGGACACACATTAGCCCAGCCAGTGCAGCACCCATGCAGTCATTCATTGACTGGGCTCAACCTGTGCCCGTGGATTATGTCGCAATACGCCAATGAATCGCATCCGAGGTGGTGTATATACAGTTTGTTCACATATAGCATTTGACCGATCCATATTCACATGATGAAGACTGTCGGAAGGGGGTGGGGAAGGGCAATTCTAAGAGGCATGTAGACTTGGTATGTCTACTACTATCAAATATATAGCACAAATACCACGTCTAGGAGGCATAATATATCTTTCACAATGATTCTTCCAGACAATTCTTGCTGAACGAGAGAGGAGAACAATAGATCAGCTGTTCCATCTGCTGTTAACAACCCATGCAACTGGGGTACAGATCCCTATGCTATAACATTGTCTGCAGGCCCGTAGCCAAGGGGGGTTTTCTGGGTTCGGGCGAACCCACCTTTCGGAAATTTTATATATATTTTTTCATATAAAAGCCCTTTTCAAACACTGAAGCGAACCCCCTATTTGCTCCTTATCCCATACAGCGAACCCCCTGATGTGCCCTTTTGGAGTGAAGGCGAACCAGACATCAGTAAATCCTGGCTACGGCCCTGGTCTGACACCCGTCAATTGATTTCTGCATGTCAACAATTTCTGAAACTTCAGTATGTTTTGTGAACTAGGCATCCCCCGATCTGATAATCAGCCACCGGGAATAGAGACTTTCTCGTTCATGGCAATTTATCTGCATTTTCTAATGTTAATCTTATGGGAGCAGTCCCCCGGTTACGGGCGAGAACAGCAAGCTGTGACGCAGGGCTGTCTGTGACAATGATACCATGAAGGTCCTAGTTTTCGACACCTTCATTTTAAATAACTGAACTGGCAAAGCAGTCGCTTCTCTTGAGAACGTATCATCGTACGTGAGATCGAGACAGACTTTATCTACCTTTCCCACAAACTACACAGGATACGTACGCTTTCATTATCATGCCTATGCATTCTAAGCAACCGCGGACCAAACAAACACTTTATGAACGTCGCCATATTGAACTGGGAGAGTGCCCCAGGGGACCTAACTCTATCACAGGTGCCCGGTCAGCAACAGAAGGGGCCTAGTTGGGCGGTTCAGGACAAAATGACAACCAACAAATTGGCAACCAGACAAATGGCAACCGAGCAAAATGGCAACCGCACAAAATGGCAACCGGATAAAATGGCAACGGATAAAATGGTAATATTTTTTATTGATTGATAATCACTGTCTGAACTGGATGAATCTGAATTCAGTTTATATATTTTTTAAAACTAGCTAATATAAAACTAGCTTGAAGCATTCTAGGGGCTATTTGAGGTATTATTTAATATATCCTATCTTTGCAATGCAGTCCTCAGTCACCATCCACTTCATCCAAATGGACAGTTTTACTAATTAATAATAGACTATGCCTGGGTTGCCCCGGACACAGGGGCTTGTTACCGTTGTTAATTGGTTAATTAGGTTGACTACAGGCCCCCCCCCCCACTGTAGTCAACCTAATTAACCAATTAACAACGGTAACGAGCCCCTGTGGACTGGGATGTCGTTATGCACACCCGCGGCCATGGTAAGAATAGACCTCAGCTCCACGAGAATAGACCACGAGAGCTTGTCGTAAGAGGCGACTAACTGGGGCACCCGTGGGGGTTCTCGGGTGTGAAAAGGAATAGCCCCACCGTGGGGTTCCCGAGTGTAAAAACGAATAGCACCCTTACCCGTGTGGGGTTCCGGGATGTGAAGGAATAGGACCCAACGTCGTGATATCACTGAAATATTGTTGAAAGCTACGTTAAATCATATTCAGTCACTCACTCCTAATAGGGCCTACATGTAATTCATTCAAAAGGTCAAATTTTGCAAAAAAAATTGTATTCATACGGTACTTCAATTTATGAGAGTTACATAATTTTTTGTTCGAGCAACTTGTACAAAAAGGTAATTTGAATAATGGATGATTATATATTCTTCAACAATATATCCGGATGCAGGCTACTATGAAAACAGTACAACAAACTAGGAAATGTTTTTCATCCCCATGACAAGTTGCACACTGTCACATCTGGGAGTCTTGGGATATCTGCCACATACAGATTGTATTGCTCATTAGTGAAGAAATCCCCTTCTTTCAGAGAAAAACCAGAACAAAATATATAATCTTTATTAGACCCGAAATACTCCATAGACACCATCCAAGATAGTTTGAATAAATATACTGCGGTTTTGTCCGTTGCCATTTTGTCCGGTTGCTATTTTGTTGCCATTATTTGTCGGTTTGCCATTCTGATTCTGCCCGTTGCCATTTTGTCCGTTTTCAACATTCTGCGCATGCGCAGACAGGGAATTGTGGGAAAAGAGTATGAAAATAGACGTTTTGGGGTCTAGGTAGGCCACTAATGGTCCGATGGAGTCGAGTGAGGTATCAATGTGAAGCGTATGTGAGGGAGCATCCGCCTGGATTAGTGTGTTGTTCGTTTTCAACCTTCTACTGTGCAGGTCACGTGGTTTGGTGGGTCTGCGCAAGTGTGTGACGTCACTTCCGGTTTTCAGAATGACCTCCGACCTCCGAACACAGAAGAGTTCTAATTTTTCCTTAGAACTGAGACGTATGGAATGCATGTACTAGAACATCCGGGAACTCTTCAACATCCGGGTACATTTCAACATCCGGGTACTCTTCAACATCCGGCTTTTCCCCGGGCCGGCCCGGCCGCAGCACGCGCAGGTTATCCGGCCGCACGGCTGCGCGGATTATCCGGCCGAGTGCGCGCGCGCGGGTTAAAGGGAAGTTTCGGAAGTGTGCAAGGGCACTATATCAGATCGGGGTATATATTTCATCCAAGTATAGCGGATAGCGGTTGTCGTGAATAACAACAAGTTCAGCAATGTTTATACAGTTTATTATCTCCAATGTTACATCATACCCAGGCTGAAAGGAGCCGCCCTGGGTATGTTTAGTATGTTCACAGCAAAACAAATTGAAATATCAAACACCATGTTTTATTATTTAACGAACCGTCACATTAGGTACAAGTGTTTACTGAGCTCAAGTCAACGATCAGCATCAGTGCAAGGGTGACGCATTCAGCCGATGGGGGTGGTCGGTCAGCTTGGTAACGAAGAACGTAACATTGGTGACCCTCTCTACGGCCCATTGTGTGTTGGGGCGTTGACGATGTGCCCATCTCAAGGGATCCACGGTGTCCAGTTTCTCCAGCATCGTCTCTAGCGACGCCCGATTAATGATGGTGAACGGCTGGTCAAACACATGGCTGTTATTACTGGCATAATAATACCGTAACTGGTCCGTCTCTTTGTGACGTAAGATGTATCTGAAAACGACATTCAATTTGAAGACCGTAGCTTGGTCATTGAAAATGGCTTCCACGTAGCTTCGTAGACGGGTGAGGTCGGTCAGTGGGAAATTGTAGATATCTGGAATAGGGCGATCACGGTGAAAACAGTGCCGTATCATGGGCCATTGGCGCCGATAGATGTCACTCACTGGATGGGCGTCGTGTAACAGATCGCTAGGAACATCCACTGCATCTTCCAGAAAATCTTCGATGTCGTCAGCCGTACTGGCAACAGTAACGCTAGGGACTGGCTTGATATCTAGGCTCTTCTGAACTGTGGGTATAGACGGGCTCTCTGTGATCGCATCACCAGTGGCATTCGTCTCTACGGGCTCATCTTCACTGGGTCTGGCCCTCCTGGGTGCCTCTTTAGTGGGAAGTTGTCGCCCAAACCGTAGAGACGGGGTATGAATCAAACGCTGATGGCGTCTTAACTGATGGGTCGTTTGAAGAGTTGACCACATTCATTACATTGTTCCGTTGTCCCCTCGTGGAATGAGCGTTCGTGGCGCAGTAAATGATCCTCCCGATTAAATGACCGTGCGCAGGTTATACAAGTATACCGTGCGTCGTTGTGGATGGAGGCCTCGTGTCGTCGCAAATCTTCTAGGCGAGTAAACTGCTTCTGGCAAGTTGTGCAAGTGAACATCTTGGTGGTTGACAGAGCGTCGGATGAAACGGCCAGGCCGCTTCCCTTTAATAGCACGCTTGCTGGTGATCTATTCATCTACCTCCAACTCGAGGACCGAGATGTACTGGTGTACGATTGAACCGCATTGCGCGCGCGCGCGTATGTGTGTGTGTGAGCAGTGGATTTTACATCCGGGACCTTGTCAACATCCCGGTTTCCCAGTGGGGTTTTTCCGTCGTTCCTCCGCCTTCCATCCGGATACTGTGGTTGTACATCCGGGTCCTCATCTTACATCCGGGTTTTTCCATGTTTACTGTCACGTGACCGGCAATGGCCGTTAACCGTTGACATGAGCTTTAACTTTTAACCTTTAACATCCGCATGTAAACACACTCATAGCAGTTCCTAGCGTGGATGTGCTGTGATGGAGGGGCTAATAAAAGGATTGACCTGTAATCTTTGTTGTTGTTGCTCTCTTTTTGGACTAACCAATCAGAATAGTACGTATCACGGACTACACCCGTAGAGCTACGTATAGGCGCGCACGTGTGACATGGTCTATAAAACACGTCCCTCTGGATCCCACACCTCCATTCCTACGGTTGCAGAGCCATGACGGACACCCATCCCTATGCGACTCACATTTTACAGCATGCGACCGTGGTTAATTCACTCACGGGTTACCGAGCAGTGGTTCGGTCCATGTTTGGAGATGGCGACGACAACTAGGGGCGACGCCAGATCCTGATTGAGTTCACAGAAGCGGTCCTCGACAGAGTGCACACGATGGAGAGGTGTGCTATCACTCACCACTACTGGACTATGACAGCCATCCTTGATGCCCGGACTATGGACCACGAGCGCTCACACCGGAACCAGCGACGGCTCGTTGGCCTAGTAATGATCTTTGCCCTATTGGCCCTGACGCTGTGGCAATGACAGCGTCAGAAAAAGAACGGCTCTTCAGAGCCTCCACAGATGCGCGTATGTGCAACCGATATATACGAGGGTCAGTCACAGTATGCGGCATTCACCGATCGTCATTGGGTCAACCATGTCACCGAGGGATCTGACCATAAATACGACAGACAGTCAGAGTGTGTGTCATTCGCCGTTCGTCATTGGGTCAACCATGTCGCCAATCCTACGAGCCATCCTTCCCCTTACACCCCGGGTGGGGTTACACGTTTATGAAGATAAAGTCACCCTCGTGGAAGACCGTGGAGATGTTTGCTGGTCGCGCGCTGAGACCGTATCGAATACGGTTACGCTACACCGTGACGGCTGGACCAAATTTAAACGGGTGTTGAGTGGTGAGCTTGACGGAAACCTCATCCACATAGACAATGCCATCTACGTACACCGTGGACCCTTCTTCCCACGTCTGGGCCGTTACCAAGACCCTAGGCGAGGCTTCACCCTAGACCCCAATCTGTGGACAGCCTTCGAGAAAGTGGTGCCTATCGTGGACCAGCTGTTTACACCGGACGAGCGGTCAGCTGTTGAGTTGGAGTGGGCTCGTGCCCTGAGAGAAGCGGCGGCAGAACCCAATGAACAAATTACCAAACCTAGCAATGAAGCGGAGGCAGACGACGATGCCATTGATTATCCGGCTAGACTCAGTCAGCCCAGTGACATGACCACCCGATCCTTTGATCTCACGTCATCAACTTTTTCTCCCTATAAATACGAGAGACAGTCAAATCTGATACCATTCACGTTTATGCGGATAAGATCGATATCATGGAGGAGGTGGAAGACATCTGTGATGCGGATCCTACACAACCGTGCCCGGCTAACATTCGTCTGTCGAGGGAGGCCTGGACCAAATTCAAACGGGTGTTGTCTGGTGAACTGGACGGCGACCTCATCCACTTGTGTCACAATGTGTACATCCGACGCGGCCCCTTCTTTGCTCAATTAGCTCGGCTAGATGGGGGTACAGTGCATTTTACCCTTCCCCCTGTTCTATGGTCTACATTGGAAGATGCCGTGGCAGGTGTGGATCAAGTGCTTATGAAGGAAGAGCGGTCATCAGACGAGTTGTACTGGTCATTTACCATGGACAAAGTGCTGGCAGAACCCAAACAAGAAAATCAGAAAGAAACTCCGGCCCAAGATATACCCGTTATAAATAAACGATAGAGCCAAGGTCCATCATCATTTGTCACCATGCAGAGCTGGGAGAAGGTGTTGGATAACTTATACTACAGTGTCAACAGTCCGGCGGCCTATAGTGCATTGACGGCTCTCTATCGAGCGGCCAAACCGCAGGGGATACAACGTGTCCAAGTCCGAGATTTGTTAAGAAAACAAGACACCTATACCTTACATCGAGCTGCCCGTCGCCATTTTCTACGGAACCGGGTCATCGTGGGTGGACTAGATGCCCAGTGGCAAGCGGATATGGTCGATATGAGCGCCTTTGCCAAACACAACGATGGAAATCGGTATATCTTGACGTGCATCGATATCCTGTCGAAGACCTCAACAAACCGTTCCAACAGTTTCTGAAAGCCCAGAAGGTGTTTTTCTTCCATACGTACAACGAGACCAAGGCATCCGTGGTGGAAAGGTTCAACAGGACATTCAACGGTCGCATGTATAAATATTTTACCTATAAGAATACAAGGCGCTACATCGATGTTCTCCAGAAACTTGTGAGTGATTACAATCGAGCCTATCACCGGAGTATAGAGAGAGACCCATTACCGTGACCCAACGCAATGAAGCCCAAGTCCGGCGTGTCTTGTACCCCAGGCAATCGCAGCGAACACCGAAGGAGGTGTTCAAGGTCGAGGACCCTGTACGGATGAGTAGGTCAATTTGTCATTTTGTCAATCAAAGGTCAATTTGAGAAAAGTTACGGTGGAGCAAATTTTGAAAACGGAACGTCGACGTGGCAAACTGTTTCATTTCGTCAATTCCTGGGTCGCGGGCAACCAGGTGAAACGACTATAAAACCAGACACCACCGCCGTCATCCTTCATTCCACGTTCGACCATGGTGCTATGGACAAACAGCAGCTGCCTCTGAACACAGCGTCTCCCAAAACGCGCAAAGCGCAAGTGGGCTTTGTGATGATATTGCTAACCCTGCTGAGTGTGTTGTACGGAGGTGTGTTTTACGACGTAGCCTATCTCAGCACGCTACTTAACCAACTTAGAACTCCAGCTGTGAGTGGCAGTCAAACCAGTCTACAGATAGCACCAGTCAACCGAGCCCAGTCATCACCACCACCACACCACGTGTACAAGCCACATCGAGTTCCACACCAAGTGTACAGTCAACACCTACACCAAGTACACCCACTGCGTCTCAAAACCCACCGGATTTCAACCCTCAAAGTGAACAGACAACGGCGACCGACGTTGTACCCACCACCACTCCAGTTCACTCGTACCAAATTTACAAGAGCGGGTTACCACGACAGCGGATACACCTCGAACCATGGATCCTCGGTGGCAGCATCCCTTCACTTGCGTCATAGCAGGACCGACGGGCTCCGGCAAAACGCACTTCGTCAAGAAGCTCCTTCAACACGCCGACAGCATGATCACCCATTGCCCGAATCGTGTGGTGTTACAGAGAATGGCAGGCAGCGTATGCAGCAATGCCCCACACCTTCCACGAACGTGGAAGGCCTACCCAACCTGGCCGATTTGGAACCGGACACCTTGGTGGTTCTGGATGATCTCATGGCGGAGACGGGTGCGCGGGTCACCCAACTCTTTACCAAAGGCAGCCATCATCGACGGCTCAGCATCATCTACATTGTGCAGAATGTGTTTAGTAAAAACAAAGAGCATCGGAACATCAGCTTAAATTCCCACTACCTGGTGGTCTTCAAAAACCCGAGAGATACCACTCAACTGCTGAACCTGGCGAGACAGATGTATCCCGGCCGCAAACCGTTTGCGTTGGAAGCCTTTAAAGATGCGACAACCCCTCAGCACGGGTATATGCTCTTCGACCTCAAGCAAGCCACCCCCGATCACCTTCGACTACGGACCGGAATCTTTCCCGGAGAGATCCACCACGTGTACATGCAAAAATAATCTAAACACACCCACAGTGGCTCCCCCAGCTGGGGTGTGTGTGTTTGATGATGGGGATAATAAAACGAATTAATACCACATCATGGCTGACTTTGTCTCTGTTCAATATTCAGGAGGTAGGTAGATAAATAGGGAAGAGTTGTGGGTTCTAGCATTAGTTGTACATGATGTCTGCGCGAGTACGGAAGCACGCCCCGACGCTCTGTGTATTGAAGACGGCCCCATCCGAGTTGATTCGAACCAATGTCTCCGAACCCTAGTCCAGAAACGAGTCTCTCAAACACAAAAGAAAAAGGCGTTACAGAAAGGCGGCTTTCTCGGGGCCATCTTAGCACCGTTGGCCGCTTCCGTGTTGGGTCCAGTATTGGGTGGACTCTTCGGCCGACAATGAACAACACGAAAAAAATGGTCCTCGTCGAACCACGGTTCCTTCAAAACCTCCAATCACC